>CAUYSK010123476.1:0-101744 GCA_963575035.1 Avahi laniger
TGCCTGTAGTCCCAGCTACTTGGGAGGCTGAGGCAGTAGGATCGCTTGAGCCCAGGAGTCTGAGGTTGCTGTGAGCTAGGCTGACGCCGCGGCACTCACTCTAGCCAGGGCAACAACGTGAGACTCTGTCTCAAAAAAAAAAAGATAGCTGTGTTTGTGTGAGAGTTAAGGAAAAACGCACACGAAATCTCCAGAGTTCGATGTGGGAAGAGAGGACTGTCACACACATGGGCTGGACGTGCATGTAGCAGAGGAGTGGTGCATGCATATGTAACTGTATGCACTGTGTGTGATTCAATAAAGCAGTTGCATGTGGAAGTGTGCGACTGTTTTCTGTATTAGAGTACGTATGGGTATGTGAGTGACTATCTCATGGAAGACCCTTGACAAGAATTCTGTATACACGGTCACATATGTTGAGTGTTGCCCGACTCTAGGCATGGTGATAGGAACTTCAACCCACAGACTTCACATCTGGTGACCACTCCACCCCACTGCTCCCTCCCAACACACACACACACACACACACACACACAGACAAAACATTCTAAAGTGTAAGGGGTGATGCAGGAGAGGAAAACCGTTGCCCTCCCCTTCCTGTCGCAGCCCCCTGCCTGGAGACCTGCCCGCTCTCCACTCCTCCATTCCCAGGGCTCGGCCTATAGTCTTCACAACCCTGGGCCTCATGGAAGCTGCTGGGCTCTAATTCAGGCAGCAGCCTCTAACAAGATCTCTGGGGTGGGCCATTCTGCTCCACCTCCTGCATGTGAACACCCCCTTTTCAGGGCAAGCTACTTGTTTACATTGGATGTAAACACGAAAAAGTCAAGATGATCAGCCTGTGCAGTTCTTACGCAGCCTGGGAAGGAAACTGACAGCCATTCTCTGTTCCTCCAGGGTCCTAACAACATTTCTCTCCCCATCCTTCACAGTCTCAGTCTTGTAAGATGCTTCCCCTCCCTTGATTTCCTCTGGAAAGCCCCAAACCTCTGGATTCACAAACTCCAGTTGAGCAAACGGTAACTTCTTCCTGCAGAAGGAATAAAATCTCCATGGTTTCAGTATGACACCATCCCTAGACAAATTCTTAGTCTACTTTCTAACAAACATTTCACTTCTCAAGATATTTTTCAACAAGGTCTTTAACTCACTGGGCTACTCTCCTCTTTGCCAAAAGGGACAATCCACTCAGATTTCTATCAGCACCCTCATAACCCGCACTCAGTGACCCCAGGGAAGAGCAAACAGCGGGAGTAAGAGAAGGGGGAGACTGAGCAAAGCTGCGTCGCTGGGTCTGTGTAAGTGGGCCCCCAGCCTGCCAGGAGCCCGGCACAGCTCCGGGTGTCAGCAGCCCCAGGACAGGAGTTCTCAGACCAGCAGGGGCCTCTGGACTTCAAGTGCCCTCTCACATCCCCACTGCCCTCGTGATGCACATGGCAGCGCCAGCCAATGCCAGGTCTCTCCCTCCCTACATCACGGATGGCACGGCCTCCTCAGCCGGTCCTCCCTAAAGGCTCGGGCTGGCCAGCAACCCCTGTGCCCAGACCAGTTGCCCAGCACATACCTCCTCCCTTCTCAGTTTCCTGGGACTCTTCATTTTCCAGATGTTTCCTCTTTTGTCGCCGTTTCATAGCATCAACTAGAAGAGTCCCTAGAAGATGCTTAAGGTCCAGCTTCCCCTTTCCCCTGCAGGTGGGCCCTTCCTGGCTCTCAGGAAATCCGTGAAAATGATTCGATGCAAATAAAAGTAGTCGAGTCTCCGAAATGGCTAAAGAACTCAGACACTTAGCGAACCAGCAGCACCGCCCAGTGCCCACCACACTGCAGGGCTGTTAAGGTTCAAAGGTCACCAAGTCCACGGCAGGATTCTCTGACCTCAATGATGACATCAGAGCATTCCGTGGACTTAGGTCCAACACAGTGTCTGCAACAGCAGAGACCTTGTTTTCAAGAACAATTCCTTTTTCCCAATGGAACCTCTCTAATGAATTCAACTCTCTTTCAAATGTGGCAGAATATTTTGAGATGTTAACATGTTTCTGTTTAATTTTTTTCTTTTCTTCCTTTATTTCGCTCTTTCCCTTCTGCACTCAGGCAGGTAACAGGCTCTGTGTTCATTACTCGCAGGAGGGGTACGGCAGGGCTGAAAGCAAAACTAGCAGGCTGATCATCTTGACTTTTCTTTCTAAAATCCCAAACGCCATAGGAAAAAGAAAACTTGAGCAGAAACATACTGGAAGCAGGATTTTTAAGATAAACCATGCCCTTCTTACCCTACTACAGTATTGGGAGGTGCCGATTAGGTCAGAGAGAGAGAGATCTGTAAACCGAGGAAGCCAGGAGCCCTGTAAAGTGTGGCTGGAGAGGTAGATGGGGCAAAAACTCCAGGAGGAGATGGCTATATAGTGCATAAAAGCAAAATCATGGCAACCTGTTCCATGCCTGGCACAGGAGCCACCAAACATCAAGCAGCCATGGTGACCAAGCTGATGGACATCTAACTACAGCTGTGTGCTCCAAAGCCAGTGACCATGCTCTCACCCCACCCTCAAAACCTTGCTCCTGTATGATTTCTAAATAGAGGTGAGTGGAAGTCCAAATAAGACATCAGCAGGACCAAGGCTTAAATTACAAATTAAGTGGAGTTATACAAAAAAAAAAAAAATTTCATACTATTTCTTGCACATCTCTGCTCATGGGCTGAAATTTATACCAGTTATAAGTGGCAACCCATCTGGATCTCCCTGATTCCAATCTAAAATTGGAGACACCTCATTCTGAGGCAGTGGCCCCAATCCAGGGGGAACATGGTATACAGGAATGAGGTGGACTCCCAGAAGTCGCTGCTGACATTAGCAATGCCCAGTGGACTAAGGTGGGCCCAACTTTGAAAGAGCATTGCAGCATGTCTTGAAGTCCTCGGGCAGAAGGAGAATGGATACAGGGCAAACGTAACCTTGTGAAAATTTGTGATGAGATTAAATATTCCTATTTCCTAGGGAATTTCTAAAAAAGAAAGAACAAAGAGTATTTTTTTTAATGTCATGCTAGAAATTTTCAACATACACAAAGTAGAAAGAACTGCATAACAAGAGCAACTCCATGTACCCATCACCCAGTTTCAACAATTATCAATATTCTGCCATTCCTGTTCCATCCATGGTCCCCCTCACACACACACACACACTTTCAGTCTTTTGTTCATTTCTTTTAATTTAGGTGTTTTAGGAAGCGGGGAGTGGAGTACCGAATTTTCTCAGACATTATGTCATTTCTTCTCGAAGGCTGCAGTATGCATCTCCAAAGATAAGAACCTTTTTGACATAACAGAAATATCATTATCTCACCAAACAAACTTAACCATAATTTCTTTATATCATTTAATAACCAAGTCATACTCAATTTCCTTCAAATATGTTAAAATATCTTTTTACAACTGCATCATTGAAATCAAGATCTAAACAAGGTCCACATACAACAATTGGTCAATGTACCATTTAGTCTACAGCATGTTTCTCTCCCTTTTCATGGCACTTATTAGTTGAAAAAACTAAGTAATTTCTCCCATAGAATTTTCCACAGTTTGGAAATGGTTGATTGTATTTTTGTGATGTCATTTAAAATGTTCTCCTATTAGCTGTATTGCCCTGTAAACAGGTGATTAGATCTGGAGAACTGATTAGATTTAGATTCAACTTCTTGTTACTGCAAAATTGTTTTGTAAGTAGTGCACCTCCTATTGGATCACAACAGAAAGAACATAAAGTTGTCTCATTTTTAATGGTGTTAAAACTGATCAGTGGGTTCAGGTGCTGTCAGTTTGATCATTCCATTATAATGTTCCCATCAGCCTTTTAAAAAATAACGTTAGCAACCATGAATGATTATTACTCCATTAGAAATTAAAATTTCATTAGGAGCCTTAATGCTATCATTCTAAGGAGGATGATTCTTAAGGCAGTTTTCTTAAACCCTGAATTTCTGAAAGAACTGAACCTCTCTCCAGAAAAGAAAGATAATTCCAACAGCACAAGATCAGGTTCCCTAAGCTAAGAACAATGGAGTTTGCCACAGAAAGTCAAAGCTAGCTTAGGACACACTTCAGCCATTCCTTCATTTCTTCATTCAGTCTTCATCCTGTAAATAGTTATGGAATGCCTGCTACATGCCAGACACGCTAGATTCTGTAGGTGAACATCTAAGGATGTTCTAGAGGGAGAAGACAGACAGTTTTTTAAAATATGTAAAATATGTAGCAGGTTAGATATTGATATGTACCATGCAGAAAAATAAAACAAGAACCTGGCTTTGAGACTGCAGGAAGTGGGGGCATTTCTGTGTTAAACAGGAGTTCATGGAAGTCTTCACTAAAAAGGCCGTGTTTCAGCAAAGGCCTGGGTGCGGTAAGGAGCTTTATAGTCAAGGTAATATCTTCCAGGCGAAAGAAAGAAGCTGGAGTCCTGGCTCAGGGGTTGCTTGACATGTCTGAATATCAGGAAGGCAGCCGGTGTGGCCGGAGCCAAAGGAGGGAGAGAGTAGTAAAAGATGAGGTCAGAGAGCTCATGAGAGGCCAGATCATAGAGAGCCCCATAGGCTATTGTCAAGACTCTGCTTTTACTCTGTAACAAGAAAAGCTTGGACAGTTTTGAATAATAAATTATAGTTTAAAATATCACTCTGGTTACTCTGTTGAGAATAGACTGTTAGGAGACAAAGGCAGAGTCAGGGAGAACAGCGAGCCTATTGCAATAATCCAGGAGAGAAATAAGAGCGGTTTGGATCACAATGTTAGTTGTGGAAATAATGGCTAATTGTCATCCTCTGGGCATATTTTGGAAGGAAGAAACAACAGGATTTGCTGACAGATTAGATATTCTCCAGGAGCTAGGCTTCTAGACTCCTTTATCTGGGACCCCACTGGATGAGCCCGCGCTAAGTCTGGCCCCGAGGTGGTGGTCTGAGAAACATGTGGAGACACTGTAGATTGGAGAAGGGGCCTAGGCTCCCATAGCAGGCAAAGATGCCTGCGTGTTCCTCCCTCTGCCTTCCCTCCCTTCCTTCCCTTTGACTCCCCACACCACCAATTTTACCATCAAAACTCCTTATGGTCTTTGAAGGGTCTGAAGAAAGTATCCACCAGGCAGCCAAGTACTCCTCAGGCGTAGGAGTCACAGTCCTAGAAGACACCCCAAATTGTTGACACTCGTTACCTCTGGGTCAAGGAGAAGGATGAGAGGGACTGGTGGAGAGGACAGTGAGAGAGGATTTTACTCTTTATACTTTGTGCTCTGAATTGTTATAATTTTATAACAAGAATGTAATAATATATAACTTGTGTAATTAAAAATGCACACATTTTAAAAACAAACCAGGGAGTCTTCCACTCCCAGGATATTGACAATATCAATAATGAAACAGAAGATATCACTATAGATTCTGCAGACATCAAAAAGATAACAAAGGAATCCTACAAACAACTTTACACACACGAATTTGACAACTTAGAAGAAATGAACCAATTCCTCAAAAAATGCAAACTATCACAACTCACTCAATATGAAACAGACAAATTGCCTAGCCCTATAACTCTAAAGGAAATTGAATTCATAATTGTTAAACTCCCAAAAAAGAAATTTCCTTGACCACATAGTTTCGCTGGAGAATTCTGCAAAATGTTTAAAGAAGTATTAACACCAATTCTACACAGTCTCTTCCAGAAAATAAGAGAGAAGGCTTCTCAATTCATTTTATGATGTCAATAATACCCTGATACCAAAGCCAGACAAGGATAGTACAAAAAAGAAAACCACATACCAATTTTCCTTGTGAATATAGATACAAAAATTCTTAACAGAATATTAGAAAATAAAATTCAGCAATCTATAGGAGAAAAAATTATATGCCATGACCAAGTAGGATCTATTCCAAGGATGCAAGACTGATTCAATATCTGAAAATCAATCAATGTAATACATTGTATTCATAAGCTAAAAAAGAAAAATCACATGATCACGTCAATTCATACCAAAAAAAAAAAAAAAGCATTTTAAGGTGATGCATACTTGTAGTCCTAGCTAAATGGAGGCCGAGGCAAGAGGATCACTTGAGCCCAGGAGTTTGAGACCAGCAGCCTGGGCAACATAGTGAAACCCCATATCCAAAAAACAAAAATTTATTCTGATAAAACTCTCATAAAATAGGTATAGAGGGGAACTTCCAGAACTCAATAAAGAGAATCTACATAACATCTACAGCTAGCATTATACTCAAGGCTAAAAGACTGAATATTTTCCGCCTAAGAATAGGAACACAGTAAAGCCGTCTGCTTTCACAGTTCTTAATAATAATGCTCTTAGCATGAGGTTGGAAGTTCTAGCCAGTGCAGTAGGGCACAAAAAGAAAAGTCATACAAATCAGCAAGAAATAAGGAAAAACTTCCTATTTCCAGATGACATAACTATGTAGAAAATCCCAAAGAATCAAGAAAAAGAAGAAGAAGAGGAGGAGGAGGAGGAGGAGGAGGAAAGAGAGAAAGGGAGGGAAAGAAAGAAAGAGAGAAAGAAAGAAGAGAGAAAGGGAGGAAGGGAGGAAGGAAGGAAGGAAGGAAGGAAGGAAGGAAGGAAGGAAGGAAGGAGGAAGGAAGTGGGGAGAGAAGGAAGGAAAGCTCCTATAACTAATAAGTGAATTCAGCAAGGTCACGGTGTAGTAGATAGAATTGCAATTATATTTCCGTATATCACCAATGGACACCTTAATGCCAAAATTAAAACAATACCACTTACAATTGCTCAAAAAAATGAAATACTTAGGTATAAATCTAACAAACCATGTACAAGATTTGAATGCTGAAAAGCACAAAACACTAAAGAAATAAATCAGAGTGATCCAAGAGACATTCCCTGTTCAGGGATTGGAGAATTCAACATAGTAAAGATGCAATTCTCCACAAATTGATATACAGGTTTAGTGCAATTACTGCCAAAATCCCAGAAAGATTTTGCAGATATAAGATTATTCTAAAATTTATGTGGAAAGGCAAAGGAACTAAAATAGAGAAACTAATTTTGAAAAGAAGAATAAAGTGGGAGGAATTACTCTACCCTGTTTCAAGGCATTATTTACTACAATAATCAAGACTGCGTGGTATTGGCCAAGATACAGACACATAGATCAATTGAAAAGAATAGAAAAGACACAAATAGACTCCACAAATATGCCCAAATTATTTTTGATAAAGATGCAAAATCAATTTGATGAAGGAAAGAGAGCCTTTTAAACAAATAGTGCTGGAGCAACTGGATATTCATAGGCAAAAACTGAACCTCAGCCTAAACCTTATACCTTATGCAAAAATTAATTCAAAATAGATCATGGGCTTAAATGCAAGACTGTAAAATTTTATGGAAAAAATAGGAGAAAAATTTTCAGGATTTAAGGCAAAGAATCCTTAGACTTGACACTAAAAGCATAATCCATAAAAGAAAAAGTAGATAAATTGTACTTTGTCAAAATTAAAACTCTTTGCTATGGAAAAGATTTTCCCAAGTATATAAAAAGATAAGCTCCAGACAATGGTAAAATATTTGTAAACCACATATCCAACAAAGAACTAATATCTACAATATATAAAGAACTTTCAAAAGTCAACAAAATAAATAAATAATCCAATTAGAAAATGGACAAAAGATGTGAAGAGACGTTTTACTGGAGAGGAGACACAGACGGCAAAGAAGCACATGAAATGATATTAAATATCACTACCCTTAAGGAAAGTGCAAATTAAAACCACATGAGATATCACTACACACCTATCAGAATGGCTAAAATAAAAAATAGTGACAACACCAAATGCTGACGAGGATGTGGAAAAACTGGACCATTCATATTTTGCTGGTGGAAATGCAAAATGGCATAGCCAAAAGAGTGTGGTGGCTTAAACATGCGACTACCAACCCTATCACCCAACAGTTGCATTCTTGGGCATTTACCCAAAAGAAATGAAAACGCTGTACACAAAAAACCTATACGCAAATGTTTATAACAGTTTGTTCATAATGGCTAGAAACAACCCACATGTCCTTCAATGAGCAAATAGTTAAACAATCTGTGTTACTTTCATACCATGGAATACTACTCAGCAATAAAATGCACTGAACTTACATGAATCTCCAGAGAATTATGCTGACAGAAAAAAGGCAATCCCAAAAGTCTGTATACTGTGTGATTCCACTTATAAAACATTCCTGAAATGACAAAAGTAGAGAAATGG
The DNA here is from genome assembly GCA_963575035.1 of Avahi laniger. Taxonomy (NCBI): domain Eukaryota; kingdom Metazoa; phylum Chordata; class Mammalia; order Primates; family Indriidae; genus Avahi; species Avahi laniger. The sequence continues at coordinate 8,270 of CAUYSK010123476.1, forward strand.
AAAGTCAGTTAATGGTGGCCAGTGGCGAAGGAAGGGGGTGAGGGTGAGAGGAGAGTGGATGTGGCTATAAAAGGCAACATGCAGGAATGCGGGATCCTTGTGGTGAGGGAATTGGTCTGTATGTTGACTGTATCCATGTGCATATCTTGGGGTGTTTTTGTGTTTGCTTTTTTGTTTTATTTTGGTTTGGTTTGGATTTTTGGAGACAGCCTGTTGCCCAGGCTGGAGTGCAGTGGCACCATCAGAGTTCACTGTTGCGTCAAACTCCTAGACTCAAGTGATCCCTCTGCTTCGGCCTCCCAAGTAGCTAGGACTACAGGCATTGGCCACCATGCCTGGCTAATTTCTTTAATTCTTTTGTAGAGACTGGGTCTCGTTTTGTTGCCCAAGGTGATCTCTAACTCCTGGCCTCAAGCAATCCTCCCACCCCAGCCTCCCAAAATGCTGGGATTATAGGCGTGAGCCACCACACCTGGCCAAAATCTTGGTTTTGATGGTGTACTATAATGTCGTAATACGTTGCCACTAGGCAAAAATGGATAAAGGTTACACAGGATCACTCTGTATTTTTTCTCACAACTTTGTGTGAGAAATACAATGATCTAAAAATTAAAAGTTTAGTTTAAAACAACATCAACAACCAGAAACATTTGTTTAAAGATAGAGGCTGTTGACTATGGTATTCAGGTAAAGAATTATCTTGCTTCTTCTCCAAAACAAATTTTTCTTAGCACCTATGCAAGTCCCTATAGAAGGCACAGTAGATAAAACCTCTTGCTATTCACAGGAAAGCAAATCAGTCAACAACAGAAAACACTTCATGAACCACACCTGTTGCAAAAATGTAAGTTGCGACAGTTACCCTCAGGAATTGCAAATCTGACTACTTTTAAACTAGAAGTTCTCTAATCCAACCACCTCCTATTTTTCAATTTCTACAGCACCTCCAACAAGAGATTATCCAGTCCATATTTCAGTATTTCCAATGATAGTAAAGTTACTTTCCCTCAAAGCAGCTTTGACATCTATCTATAGAAAGGTCTATAACATTTTAATTTAAAAAAAAAGCAAGATCTTCTATATCCATGGAATCTTCCCCCATTCAACACCATTAAACTCTTTGGAGACTATATCCATCAAAAATAAGTTTGTTTATCCCATTGAAACAAATAACCCCCCAAAATCTCAGTGGCTTAAAACAGCAAAGATTTCCTGCTTCTAGTATATGCCCACTGTGGGTTGATTGGGAATTTTTCTCCTCATTTTTCTCACTCCTGGATCCAGGCTGACAAAGACACTACAATCTAGAAAATTGTCAGGCATCAATACAGAGGAAAAGAGAATTTTGAAAAGTCTCAAACTGGCATTAAATGTACTGGCCTAGAAGTCAACACACATCACTACCACTCACAAATCATTAATCAGGAAATACAATCTTATCATGTGCCACCTCATTTTCTAGAGTCCTGAGCCAAAAATACTTGTGAACAGTACTACTGAATAGCACAGAGACCATACAGAAAAATCCTAATTCCTCACCATTAAAACAAGACTTGCCAAAACCATCAGGCTACGCATTCACAAAACTAGGGCTGAAACTCAGATCTCGTAGATCATAATTCAGAATGTTTTCCACCATGCTGTGTTAGAATTTTTACACAAGGACAGTGTAGTTGAGATTATATGCCATTTACTTAGTTTTTTGTTTTGTTTTTCTTATTTATAAATGGCTTCGGTACGGAAGGTTTGGAAGTTCCTAAAACACTCACCTTAAACTGAAAAACAACTGAAAAATAATTTTACTTCCTTTGAAATGTTTGACCTAGTAAAGATTAGATGTCTGGGAGGCTTTTATATTGTGAACATAGGGAATACAAAGGAAATAATCCTTCTAAGACTTCAAGAAAACACAAAAAAACTCTTGACTCTCACTTTGCTATTTTGATTATCTTGTTGACACTCCAGGTCTTTGAGTAATAGTGGTGGCAGCCAGCACAGTTTTAGCTGAGATAAAAGTATACATAATAACATAGCAGCCTGTGCAGAACCACATACTACAGTAAATGCCTTGGCTCAATACTATTTGCTCATAGGTCTGTGCAAAGCAACAAATGGTTCTGAAACATTTATTCCAAATAGCTTTTGCTCTTATTACTTTAAAGACCACTTGGCTGCTAAATATTTGCTCCATAATGAAAAAGAACACAGATATGGGAGGAGGATTTATGCCTTAAGATATGCAGCTTACTCTGCTCCTGCAGCTACAATGCACATCTTATGGATTAGAGGCCATCTTCCACCTTTCCCCAAATTGTGGACAAATGAGTATGTCATTCCCTCCACTTAATTTATCCTGGTCAGAGTTTCTTTTTTAAAGAATATTATTCCACTGCTCAAATCTTAAATGGCTTCCTAATATGAGGAGAATAAAGTCTAAAATATTCAATGAAACCTTCAAAGCCCTGCAGGGTTGGGGTCCTTACTGAGTTTTCCACCTGACCACACAACACTCACCTTTTGGTTTCCACTCAGCAAGGCCAAACTTGCCTCCTAAAATAGAGCACAGGCCCTTGCTCAAGTCATTTCTTTCAAGGGTACAAATTTTCAAAGTACAATTTGTTTTAAAGTTCAGCTAATATCCCACGTTCTGTAAGAAGGCTTTCCAGATACCCCATTGAGAATGGACCACACATTTCCATAGCATGTTAGTTGTTCCTTTGTGAGAGCTCTTTTCATATTCTCCTGCAAGCCGGTCTATTAATGAACGTATATGATTTCTCCCACAACACAGGGTATAATTCCTTGGACAGTAATGGCTATGATTCCTCCTCTTTGCATTCTCGACAGCTCCCTGCACTTAGTTTAAGCTCCCCTACCCACCTCTCAAAAACAACAAAGCCTTAAATAAATTGCCAAAGCCCTGGATCTTGTTTCTCCGCAGCCCAAACAATGTCACAATCACTTCTTCTTTTATTTTTCCCCACATCACACAGAAATGCCATCTCTGCATTTCTCTGGAAAAGGAGAGATATTCCAGGCCTATCGCCACACTCAAGTATCTGAAGCAAAGTAAGAGCGCTGTTCATCCTGGGTAATCAACGCAGCTCCCTTCTTCTCCGCTGAGACTGTTTTTTCCACCGCCTAAAATTTAACTATAGAGATTCAATACTTTGAATATTTAAACTTCAAAAAGTTTCACTAAAGTACAAGTACCTTTGTGAGCAATGATGTTAATACTTAAACCATTACCAACCAACTTTTAGCGAGGACTACGGGAAAACAGGTTAGGAATTGGGCCATTCTTTTTTAATGGAATAGGAGATATGGAGTCAGGGCAAAGAGGAAATGGCATCTATTTGGTGAGGAGGTAGATGTTGAGGGCAGTGATGAGAAAGTACCAGAAATAAATATTCAACTTCCTCATAAATGTGCAACAAACCAGATCTTCCTGAGATGGTGCCTCTGTGTGAAGCAATATATTAAGAACATAGATGCATATATATCCATAGCCAAATTAATAATGTTAACAAACTGAGTTGAGGCTCACAAGAGTTCAAATAACTACATCGTAATCAACGCTTAATTATGAAAGAGCCCAGAGATTTGGGTAAAACCCACAACTGTAAAGGAAACCTCCTCAGGAACTTGGTTGCTGTGTATAGATTGTAAGCCAGAGAAGCAAGCCTCACACAGCAGGCTAAGATGATTACTGATGCCTAGGAAATCTCCTGGACCGAAGGGTTAATCTGAACTGAGCCACATCTTCCTCTAAACCCATACGTACAGTTTTGAAAATCTCCTCCATGCACCTGATACCCTTGACATCAATTAATGAAAGTAAATGGGATCAACAGGCTCTGGCCAAGGTTTCAGTGTCCCTTCCAAGAGATGGGCAGGGTATCCACACTGAGGCGGGGGCAAGGGGAGTATGAACTGCTGGAAAATCTTATGCTTAAAATGCCTCTTGGTCTATAAATTATGCCTTCCTTCTATTTATGGTTCTATAAAGGATTAGAGAGAAACTTGCTCGTAGGTGAGACACCTGAGGTCACTGAAGATTACACGTGGCCACGAGCCCAGAGTGTCTGCCCTGAGGAGAGCAATAAAATGATCAACCTCCTACTCCTTTTGCTGGAATATTTACTGGTTGTCGCTAGAGGTGTTCCATTGTAGGCTATGAGCAAAATCACATTCAGTCCCTTAGTGGGTAACAAGGGGTCAGAAGCTGAAGACTAACTCAAGATCCTGACCTGACATACAGTTTGGAGCAGTGCAGCTGCGGCCTTCTGATTTCAAGATTGTTCTTTTTTAAGCACCAAAGGAGGCAAGAAAAGCTTCATCTTTCTCTGCTGCACCCCTTTTGATAAAAGGATTTGTTCTGTAAAATTTGGATTCAGTCATAAGGACCTAGAAGGCCACAGGTTCCCCACCCCTGGAGATAACTTTTTAAGGCGACTTTTAAGTGCGTGTGGAACCTTTGACTGGTTCTCTTGGTCTTGGTCTTTTGGGTGTCCCAAAATTTCTATCTCATTGAAATGTGGAAAATAACTCAAGTTCTGACTTCCCCCAGAGAAAAGAGGCAGCCACCAGTTTTAAAAATCTAAAATTAGGCCAGATACAGTGGCCTAAATCCCAGCACTTTGGGAGGCCAGGGTGGGAGGCCAGGAGTTGGGGACCAGCCCAAACAACACAGCAAGATCCGACCTCTACAAAAAATACAAAAATTAGCCAGGCATGGTGGCGCACACCTATCATCAGGGGAGGGACTGAGACAGGAGGATCACTTGAGCCCAAGAGTTCAAGGTTGTAGTGAACTATGATGATACCACTGCTCTCAGCCCAGACAATAGGTCAAGACTCTGTCTTAAAAAAAAAAAAAAAAACTTAAAATTATAGTTTATACTTGTAGCCAAGTTAGACTTTCTTACTATTAGAGACTGACAATATTTGATACCTGATAAAATCGTTGTCAACATTTATAAGAACTCAATTGCATGAGCTACGGTCCTAAGCCAAAGTTGCAGTCACAGACCTCCCACAGTCCCAGGCAGGCATGCGCAGCACATAGAAAATGCAGAATAAAAATGGCAAACAAAATCAGAATGAACAAAGCAGCTGCTCTTTCACTGTAAATTCTTTCCATACCCTGTCATCCATCATCCTTCCCGCAAAAGCGTATCCCAACCCTGGTGACCAGGTGGAAACAAAGCCTGGAAGGAGAGTCCAGCAGCTACGAGATGCTCAGGGCTGGGAAGGCTGACGGTGCTTGTGACATCCAGGCCCCGCGACCCTTGAATTCTCTCTGCAGTGGCTCCACCAAGTAGTTACCTGGCCCATGTTCAGACACTCTCAGGGACTAGAAATCTACCACTTTCTAAAGAAAACGGTACATCTCTGGGCAGGTATAACAGAAAACTTTTCCTTATAAGGACAGATCTATTTCCCAGCGCCTGTTGTTTCTAGCTGTGTCCCTTGGGGCCACAAAGAACAAATCTACATTCCTTTTCTGTAAAATAGCCCTTCTAATATTTTAAGACTGTTATCTCAACCCTTCGAGTCTTTTCATCAGCTACACAGCCCTGTCCTCCAAGCATCAGGTTTCATGTCCCTGTTGCCATCCAACTTTCTCCTGGATGTGTCCTAGTTGCTTTGCATTTGTCTTAATACACATTTCCCAAAACTGAACACAGCATTTCGACTAAGGCCCAACCAAGACAAAATAGAATAGTGTTTTTCCTTCTTCCATCCCAGATACTTCACTTCAGACTGGTTGTTTGATAGTCACAGCACAACATTAACTCCTGTTGAGCTGATACAGCCAGTTTGAAGCAGCCAAGTCAAAATTCAAAACCATTATTTATTACCAAGTAATGTAGCCAAATGATATCCAGACTTCTTCTATCCCCCACCCAAAGACCATCCATAAAGCTCACCCCACAAACATAAAGCCATAAAAAAAACAGGTGGAGTTTTCTGTTTTGCACATTGCTTCTAAAAAGCTGAAATTTATTGATTTGGTCAAGATTCTTCAAAATATCCTCAGATCAAAAATGGTCTTCTCAAAATGTCATGCAACTTGGTGAGCTAACTACATAATAAACCTTTAACTGAAGGCATGTCTAATAAGTTAAACCGTTAATTGTCAAATGGTATCCTGCTTGGTTGGCGAAATGCAAGGTAAAGAGCATAAATCTGTCATTAGAACCACCTGGGTTTGAATTGCAGCAGCACTAATAAACGGCTGTTAGTCCAGAACAACGTACTCTGAGCCTCAGTTTCCTTCCTTAGAAATGGGGATAATACCCTCCACCTTGCCATGTCCTTGTACAAAATTGATGGACACAATGCCTGTAAACAGGCAGTAAATGCTGTTTCCCTCACAGCACAGATGACATTACAGCTTACGTGTCGTTTCCCTTAATAGATTACTAGCTTCTAGAGAACGGGATTGAGACCTGCTTGTCTTCACACCCCTCATATCCCCGACACCTAGCATGAGTAGACACCCACATTATTCTTCAATATAAACGTGAGCATCTGCCTTCCAATTCAGTTGTACATCATCTAGGAGTAATCACATTTCTGCTCTAGTCTGTCATTTTCAGAAGGGTTGTTTGAAAATTGGGGGCATTATCTAAGATTACCTAGTATAAAAGAGAGAAAAAAAAAAATTGCCCTCCTCGGGTCTCAGGCAGTCATGCTGAATTGATGCTCCAGGTCTGATCTATTCAGGAAAAAGGCTGGCACTGGCGTTTCTTATGTTTTTAATGTTGACCCGATTTTAAGCTCTAGTTCTCTCCTGAAGTAACGGTGTTCCAAGACACAGCTAAAACAAGAGGAGCAAGAGAAGGCTGATGGGGAAAGCCGACATCCGATATAGCCAATTTCTGACCTGCGCTTCAGCAAGCTAAAGGAAAATTCTGTTGGTCTCTAGTGTCTACCCTGAGCAATAAAATTAAGAGGCTCCCTCCCACACAGCCGCCACCAGGCTGAGGTAATTGTTACTGTTATGGCTTTAGCGATCTGAGTGGGAGAAGAAGAGAATTCTGAAAGAGATTTATTTACTGCAAAGCATCCCAAATATCTCATTAATCTGCTTTTCATTTGGCAAACTTTTCTTTCATTAGAAGTGCCATGTTCTGCAATTTGCGACAAAGTAAAAATGCCTCTGGGGAGGCAAAGCAGCAAAGCGGAAAGAACGGGGCGGGCCCCCCTTCCGGATGACTTAGGTCAGAATTTGACTTTCAGGTGCACTATTTACTGGCTCTGTGACGATGGGCAGTTTTCCTTCGTCTGTCAATTTCCTCATCTACAAAGGGAGGACAATTGTTCTGTTGTGGTTTATGAATATTGAGGTCAGCTCTAGGACCTTGGGCACTCTTTGTTCGTTTCTTCAAGGCTCAGATGGTCATCTGCAAAATGAAGACCACAGCAGTACCAACTTCACAGAGTTTGTGATGAGGATTGAAATGAGTAAATACATGTAAACGATTAGAACAGTGGCACAGAATATGTGCTGTATAGGCGTTTGTTATCATCATCATCATCACCGTCATTAAGGATTAAACGACACATGCGAAGAGCGTTTTGCACAGCACCTGCTACATCAGAGGTGCACAGTAAATGTGAGAGAAAACATCTCCCCTCACAGCTAAAAATTTTCCACTGGGGTCTAAAGAAACTCATCGGGTAGGAAGGTCTATTCCAAAACTATAAACTTAGAATTTTAGAGGAGGGATCCGGTAGATTAAGGCTGTTTACAAAGAAACAGAACAAAGGAGGAGAGAAGGGAGTTACTCTGAAAAGGTGGCATGCTTGATAAAAAAAGAAAAACTCCAGATCTCCTGACACCCAGATTACTGTATTTTTCCCCACATTATTCTGTCTTTTAAAATTGTCACCCAGTTGAGAATACCTTCCTACAAATAGGTTGCAAACTGTCAGATAGCATCTGATCTTCTTTGTGGTGTAGGTGGGCTCAGGGCGGTTTGAAGAGAGGCTGGGAATATATAGGGAGAGGATGGCTCCCCAGCAATCTTCCTAGGAGTCCCAGTTTGGGGGGAGGGATATTCATCTCACTCCAGACAGAAAAACAGCAGCAGGGCTCCTAGACACTTGCCACCCACAATGCAAATCCAGCAAGCTCTCCCTCCCTTGGTTCATTTTAAACATTGCTTTTATATCCCAGTCTAGATTTATTTTGTTGTATGTGTACAACATCGCTGAGTTTCAGATGCCTTATTTCTTAACCCCAGGAAATGAGAGAGACTTTTTCAGCTGATTTGATGTCACTCACCACCAGAGGGAAGTAGAATATCCTTCTTCTGATGGGAAATACTCAACCGCGTCAGTGGCTTCTCCTTCGTTTCCCTCCCTCCCCTCGGTAAGATACATCTGACCTCAGGGGTTTTGCCTTTCAAAGCAGTTTTCACTTCATGAGCTAAGGATAAAAGAAATTCAATTAACCAAAGAATCAGAAATGAAGAATACAAGAAAGAGGGACAGAAAATAGAAGGCGAAAAAAATCAGCTGTGGGTTGAGTACAAAACACTGGTATTTTTGGTTCCCCAAGTTGAGTCTAGGTCCTATTTAGTGCTGGGATCTGAGCCCCTCTGGCAAACCAAGAGAACAGGTAGGACTAACACCTATCTGCCCCAGGAGAGGACAGGTGATGGCCTAAATATAGCATTTAATATTTTTCCCAGCTTTGTCCCTGCTGTACCTACCCTCGTGGACTCAGATTTGAGCACTAAAAAGAGAAAAGGTTATACATCTAAAAATAAAGAGAAAATATACCAAGAACCTTGCTCTGCTTTGAGATCCATGCATGCCCACAAAGGGAGAAGAAGGCATTGTGGTCCCTCTGCCAGTCTCACAACAAGAACTCCAAGAAAGAAGTCAGAGGCAGAGGTAAGCATGGTTCCAGGGGCGCCTACCAATGAGAGCAAAGGCTCTGGCCCCTCCGAGGGCAGCCAGCCTGCCAACATGGAGCTGAAGCAGGGGAGGAAAAATAGAACATCATAAATCCACGGGTGGTAGGTAGAACCAGCAAGCAACCGCTCGGACTCCACTGGGGGTGAGTAGGGAGGACATGAAGGTTTGCAATAGCCAGAGGGATCAAAAGCTAAAAATGTGGGCTATTACCATTTATGGTACCCCTTTTAAAAACTCCAGCCTCATGTAGCCTGAAAAAAATTGGCTTACATTAGTAATATCATCTCCTTCTATTCTTCCCCTGCAATTTAAACTACACGCAGTGTTATAATGAGGATCCCTAGTGGGCTGTGTTCATCCAAACTATCTCTCTTCTGATGCAAGGGCTCCCAGTAAAAGAAATATGATTCTTGATGCTTAGAATTTAATTATGTGCTGCTCTTCATATATTAAAGTAATTTGAACTTTTGTACCACTGGGGTATGTGATTTCTGTTACTCCTCTTGTCAGTGTGATGGGCTAGTACTGAGTCATGCATTTTGTCATTCGGGTCCCCTTGCAACTAACCACACACATTTGAGATATGGTACGTCGGGGTTAGGGGCACATTCTGTGTCCATGAGAGAATTTCTCCATAAAGAATCAATATAGTGTAGAGAACTAAGCGGCATTAATCAGGGGCTAATAAAAGTACTCATTATTATTACCTAGAGCCTCAGACTGGGCCTCAGTTTCTTCATGAGTTAAAAAAAAAAATCTGGCTGCTAATATCTCCTGTGTTTCTGCTAGGGATTCTGATGAGGGTCAAAAGAGATGATATGAAAGCTTTTTTAATCTATAAGGAATCACAAAAAATAAAGGACTGCCTCATCCATTGGAATAATGGAAACTTGTTTTCAGGTGAGTTGATATCTGCTTCCCTAACTGTTGGTATTAAAATTTATTAATAATAATTTATAAAATGTACCACTCTAGCTGATAATCCTCATGTGATTACGTGAAACACAGAGGGAAAGAAAATAAAGAACAAATCCCCTCCCATCACAGTTTCTGGATAGTTTAGTTGATATCAAAAGTCTTTGAGTGCTGCTGCATTCTAACATCCAATATTAGGCTTTCCTTCAGAGAAGAGAGAAAATGCATACCAATACTAAGTTACTTTCATCACTGTTATCTTAAATGCACATGAGTGTCTTCTTAAGGCACTTTGCAAATCAATATGCCACCGAACTACTGAAATGTGGCACCACACACTAAAAGTATGACAAAAGGAAAGCATCTTTCCTATGAAAACAATAAACAAGAAAGAAATTAAATTGGAGTCTGGGGGCAGTGACAGCAGAAGTGGATCATCTTTTCAAACCCCGTTCCCTCCAAAGGTTCATGTTCATAGAAGCCCAGCCTCCAAAATGCGAGTTTGCATATTGCCTAGGGGGAAACAATGTCAAGGTAATTTGAATATTTTTCAAAAACTTTCCTTAAACTCTATGCAACTGAGAAATCCCACAGGCCTGTAAATCTTAGCAAAGCCATTGTTTCCAGTTCAAAACTCTGCCTTTGGGTTTGGCTTTCTCTCTTCTTTCATGGATGAATAACGTTTTCAATCAAGTTGGATTTGGTTTTTTGGGGGGAAGTGGTTTGGGGTTTTTTTCTTGTTGTTACTGTGGGAATCGGGCTCATTCAGAATAAACGTAATCCCCCATTTCAGGCTCTCTGATCTTACCTTCTCTTTCTTATCTCAGCTAGAACATGAGGATTCACATCTCGAAAACAGTGGGGTGGAGGAGAGATGCATGGAGTGGGACAATTTGTTTTTGAAATCTTAAGAGCAGGGTCACTTCAGAAAAGATGCTTCACCCCTCTGAGTCAGGTTCCTCAACTGTCAACCATGGATAACAGTAACACCGGTAAGAATCAAGTAAGACTTCACTCAGTGATCCCTCCTCTGTTTTCCTGTGAACTTTCCCCTTCCCTAGTGAGAACGGCCCCCACTGCCCTCGCTGTGTCCCCACTGTGATGTGTTCAGACTTCAATCACAACATTTCAGTCCCCTACTTATTTATAGCTCTGTCTCCCCTCACTAGCCTTAAACCCTTTGGAGAGCAGGACCTTTGTATTATTTATTTTAGGAATTCCCAAATCAAGCTTGCCAATGCTTGGTATGTAATGGTTTTAAAGAAATTTCAGTTAGAGGATTAATTTGTTAATCGACCAGTTGATTGGTTGAATGAATGCTGCAAATGACAGTACAATGTAAAGCACAAGACAACTCTAAGGCATTATTAAATGGAATTCCACGAATTAGCTATGAACTTAAGGTATTTAGGCAATTACTCAAAGTCAAAAGATAAGGGACTTTATAAGTGGTCTTGTTTCATAGCATTCTTAGTTTTTGTTGTTTGTTTAATCAAGACAGCTGCCAAGAATTTACATGTTCCAAAATAACTGTTGCCTCTCAGAGACATAATGGTGAAATAACATGCTTTAACTCCTTCCTTAGGTACAAAATGATGTCCTGGTGAGACCATTAATGCTAATACCAACACAAAACACTCAAGAGACTGTCCTTACACGCCCATTTCATTTTTTACCAATTGCTCACTGTGTGAGAGTACTTAAAGGAACTAGCCGTGTTTGGGATTTTTCCCCCTACTATTCAATTCAATACCATAAATATTAGACACTAACTGCATATTAGCTAAGTACAACCGGGCAAATAGGGATTTCAGAGTGGCGTGTGGGTTGCAAGAGAGTGTCTTGACAATAACACAAATACCATGATCAAGGCAGATTTTAAATGCCGTAAGACAAATACGTAACTTCCCAGCACTGGGTCAAGAGACAGAGGAATAACAAGCAGCTGGGGAAGATCAGAAAGACTTCATAAAAGGAGGTGGTATCTGTGATAAAAGATAAGCATTGGGCAATATTTCAATCCACACAGATAGAGAGGACACACAGCAAGGCTAGAGGAATGGGAATTCAGAGAGGCACGATACTGTACACAAAGTCCAGAAGGGAAGACCAGCACCCATGACTCTCTTTAGTCTTCATTTCCAGAAGTTTCCATGCCAGCTGCTCCTAGTATACTAGCTTGTCTCTAGTAATAGCAAGTTTGATATTACCTGCATTTAATGTAAAATGACACTGATACCATTACTGTAAATATCTCTCCCTTTTAAGAGCAGCGACAAATATTATTTTGAAATAATGGATTAAATACTACATTTAGACTTTGGAAAGTATCAAGATGGTCAACTAGATGCAGATAGTATGTTCCTTATCCACAAAGTTGAACCAGAATAGTAACTAGATACCCATATTTCAAACAGATTGTCTAGGAGAGGATGCTAAGATGCACCAGAGAAGTGATGGAAAGTGCCAAAGTCGGTCAGAAGAGGGTTCAAGGCAGTGTGTCTGCCTGGGGACTGGCTGAGAGCTAGGAGCAGCTCCTGAGCACGGGAAAACAGCAAGAGAGAAATCCCTAGGGCATCACACTTCGAAATGGGCTTTTGCAATCTTGGCTGTGGGAGAACCCCTGATGCACATGGGCCTTGGGCCTAACATAGGGAGCTGCCTAGAGATTGCACAGAGATGTTGCTCCAGAAAGGGAACCCACATAGAATCCCGTAAGTCTCTAAGCCTAGGGCACCTCCAGCTGGGTGCCATTCTGAGAGTCTAGATAGTAGGGATAGACAGACATGGCTGCTCTTCTGTGCTGCTTGAAGGAGGAAGAGAGGAGACTGGGGACTCCCACACAACCCTGGGAAGGTCCCCACCACCCTGCTGAAGGCTGCTGTTGAGACTGAGATGTGAGCGGATCACACTCTCCACAGCATCTTTCCCATGCTGCCTGCCCGAAAGAAGCCCCATCCTCTCTGGTTGAAGGCCCAAGGTGCCATTTTAAGGATTTAATTTTGGGCTGCACCCCACCCTCAGGCTTAGTTTGGGCCAACACAGCTGCAGCCACCACATGGCCAAAGAGGCACAGGGAAACCAGGCTTACCTAGGCATACCTGGGGGCAATGCCCACTACACTGTGGTGGAGACTGTGAGGCGGAGACACAAGTGAACTACACTTCCTACAGCTTCTTGCCCTTGCTGCTCACCTGAGCAAGGCCCCACCCTCTCTTGTCACAGGTCCACAGCTGGTGCCATTTTGAGAATTTAAGGCTGGGCTCTGTCCTGCTCTTGTGCCAAGTTTAGGCTGACACAGTTGCAGCTGCCACCTGGCCAGGGAGAGAAAGGAAAATCAGGCTCTCCTAAGCATACTAGGACCATACCTACTGCCCTGCTACAGGTGACCGTGAGACTGCAGACTTGCTCACCCAAGCAACTGCAGCTACCAGCAATGCCAACACAGACTCTTTGGGTCACAGTGTGCTGCTCTACCACCATTACTGCCATCGCCCACGTCACACCAGCTTCCCCAGCGCCTGAGAATCTGCCCAAACACCCAGCCCACTCCTCTCACTACTAGCTTCTAAGCAAGCCACCTGGAGGCCCAGGAATTGGCTCTCCAGGACCACTAATACTAGTGCCAGAATAAGCTGCTCTGAGGCCTAAAAACAGGCACACTCAGCGCACAGCTACAACCATAGGGGCCTGAAGACTGGCTAAGTTTGTGTCCAAGTTCCCAGCAAAACTTCACCACAGCCTCAACTAGTAACCATACCCTCAGCCATCAAAGAAATCACACATACCACTGACCTGGTGTGCTGCTGAAGAAGTCACATAAAGATTACACTATGGCAGGCACTCAAAACCAAATACAAAGTGTCCTATTCAAACAACAACATAGGTACATCTTCAGGAAAAATCTAAAGCTGTATTATGTTTCATTAAGTGTTTTTGTTGAACACATATGTTACCATCCACCTTTCAGAGAGTGGCTTCTACCCATCTGGAAAACTGGAAGGTCTGATTTACTAAAAAGTTCAAGATTTTTCCCAATTTATGGATTTATGGATTAACTTTAAATTCCATACAGCTGATACCCCACTACCACCAAGAGTGAGCTCCCAGGAACTCCATGTAATCTTTTCTCAGTGGAATCTAATTTATCTTCATCTATTTCAAAGTCAGTGTTAATTTCAATTATTGACTGCTTTGGCCTCTGATCATTGAAACTATTATGGGAACTTCCAGGGGAAGCTACTTGAAAATGAAAGGCCAAATAGCAAGATCCAAACCAGTGAGGAGGCAGAACAGAACAAGCAGATTCTGTACAGACCCAAAATAGGCCCTAGGGAGTTGGAAAAGAAGGCCACCTAGTTGTGTTTGAGAAGGGGGTCAGTTAAACTTGTTTGCCCATAAATCTTCATAGATCTTCAAGAAGGTCCAGTAGGAAATTTACTTTTTGGGGCCCATTTATAACATGCTATAAGGGCATATAACCACGTTTAGTAAAAAGGAGCCCTACATTAAACAAGCAATTAGTTGTACCCACATGGCAATTTCCAGGTCTTAAATGCATGATGTTTGGGAACACAATATACATTTTGCAGACATCACTTGGAAAGGTTTTCTAGCTTTGGTAATGATTAGGTTATTAATTGGAAAATGAGAGTTTTGTTTCTAGCAAGTGCAACAAAGCAAATAGCAATGATGTTTAAAATATCAAGGATTGGCCAGGCGTGGTGGCTCACGCCTGTAATCCTAGCACTTTGGGAGGCCGAGGCGGGCGGATTGTTTGAGCTCAGGAGTTCGAGACCAGCCTGAGCAAGAGCGAGACTTCGTCTCTACCAAAAATAGAAAGAAATTAATTGGACAGCTAAAAATATATAGAAAAAATTAGCCGGGCATGATGGTGCATGCCTGTAGTTCCAGGTACTTGGGAGGCTGAGGCAGTAAGATTGCTCGAGCCCAGGAGTCTGAGGTTGCTGTGAGCTAGGATGACGCCATGGCACTCACTCTAGCCAGGGCAACAGAGTGAGACTCTGTCTCAAAAAAAAAAAAATTTCAAGGATGTTCCACTCTTCCTTTGGAATCTCAGGGTAATTCTCATGGACACACAGAGAGACATTGGCATCAGCGGAATTGTTTTCTGATTTTTTGGTAGCAGCCTATAAACTCAATAATTGTTCTGGTTTTGTGCTAGAACATAAGCTTGCACAAAGCCATCCACTGATTATGGTCCCATGGATTTTCCTGTGGGAAAAAGAAAAGGATTAGGATAGCAGGAAATGAGGGGAAAAGAAAAAAGCATAAGGCTTTCATCATAGCAGAAAAGTCTTGATCTGTGATCTTAGGAAAGCTGTCCACAACTCGGATGACATCTGCTTCTGGGGAGAAACTTCCCTGATGAGCTTTACTTTAAAATCCCCAATAGATATACACAGTTCCAATAGTTTAAAGGACTATTGAGTTGTGAGATGTGGACATAAGGTTTGAGGCCCTGAAACTCCGGCAGGCTGTGAGACTGCAGACTAGCCTACCCAACCAACTGTAGCTACCAGCAATGCCAACACAGACCCTTTTGGTCCCAGTGTGGTTTCTCCACCACCATTACTGCCATCACTCACGTCATACCAGCTGCCCTTTCAGTTGTGGATGTGGACCTAAGGTTTGAGGCCCTGAAGCTGCACGGCAGCATGGGTGGTAAGAAGACCTCGATATGATCTTTTCCAATGGGGTTCAAGGGCAGTCTTCTTCTAACATTTCCAGAAGACCCAATCTCCAGGTTCTAGACCATGAAGTGTTTGTCCTCAGTTGGTAGGTCATGAAAAGCTTTCTCTACCTCGTGAAAATATACTTTGGCATAATGCTTTAAGCTGTGTAACATTTAGTCATACCAGAGTTTAGGAGAACAGGAGATGCATGATGTTTTATTATTAGTTGTATAGGTCTCCCAATGACTATTTAATAAGGGGTCAACTTAATGACGTCCAGTGGAAGTGGATCTGTTTGCCATTCAAGCCAACAGTAGTACCTTGGGCCAACACAACCCAATTGCCAATTTCGATTTTAGGTTGTTATTTGTTCTTTCAACCTTTCCAGAAGACTGAGGGTGATAAGGACAATGGTAATGCCATTGTGTTCATCATACCTTATCTATCTGCTTTATAACTTGCCCTGTAAAATGAGTTTCCCTGTCGTTGGAAATTTCTCCAGGGATGCCCCATAAAGGAAACACATTCTGTAATAATTTCTTAGCTACTGTTACAGCATCAGCTTTCCTATATGGAAAGCCTCTACCCGACCAGAAAACACACAAACTATTACAAGAACATAGCCCAGTGAGGATGACAAGTGAATAAAGCCTATCTGTAAATGTTCAAATTGTCCATCAGGTGGTAGAAATACACCACCTGAAGTTTTGGTTGTTTTCCAGAATTATGAGTTTGACAACCCAAACACTGGTTATAAACCATTTTAGCAATTTTAGAACTGTCATCCCACTAATATTTTTTCATAATTTGGATCATTTTTTCTGTCCCATGGTGAGTTGTGAAGTGCACAGATTTTAACAACGGAAGCTTCGAAGACTCAGGAAGGTCCAACTGGACATCTGGGTCCTCTGTGAGGCCATGCTTAACACTGAATTTACATCCTTTTAGATGTCAGTTTTTTTTTTCCAAAACAAGTGCATTGCACTGTTTTTCAAATAGGTCATCACAAGGGAGTTGACTTGGATCAATCTTAAGGAGTTCATTCAGATTGCATACCCTAACAGTTTCAGCACTAGCTGATTTAGCATAACAATCTGCTATGGAACTCTTTCAATATTCAGGTTCAGTTTTACAGGTATGAGCTTTAATCTTAATAATGGCAATCTCTGATGGTAACAGGATAGCAGTTCATTTACTTGGAGTCCATTTTTGTTGGGGGTCCCATGAAAAGTGAGAAACTCTCATTTCCATAGAATGCCAAAATTGGGTACAATTCCAAAAGCATTTCTAATATCTGTATAAATATTTACTGGCTTGTCCCTAACTATATGACAAGCTCAGGTGAGAGCAAAAGGCTCCATGGGCTAAGGTGACAAATTAAGGAAGAGCTCCCTTCTCTATTAATTCATTTTGACTGGTAACAGGATACCTTGCCTGATATTTTCCTTCTGAGATTTTGGCATTTAACCCATCAACAAAAAGTATTAACTCAGGATTATCCAATAGAGTATCTTACAAATCAACACGAGAGGCCACTATTTTTGATACTACGCTTACACACTTGTGATATTCACCATCATCAGGCAGAGGTAATAGAAAAACAGGGTTAAGTAGGTTGCTGCATTTTAGATGGAGATTAGAAGGAGATAGGAGAATAATTTTAACAAGATGTTAGTTAGTCTATTTGCTGAAAAATGCTGATTTTGGTTGGATTTTAATAGACTTTCCACAGCATGTGGGACTTGCAAATTAAGTTTATTTCCTAAAATCAACTCCAATGAAGCTTCTACCAACTTGGCTGATACTGCTTTTAAACAATTATGATATGCCTTAGCTACTGGCTCTAATTATAGGCTATAATATACAATAGGCCTATGTTCTACCCTGTGTTTCTGAATGAGAACTCTTAATGTCTGATTGTTACCTTCATGAACAAACCAAGGTAAAAGGTTTAGTGTAATTTAGAATTCCTAAAGCTGGGAGCTTACGTAAGGACAATTTTATTTGGTTAAAAGCTTGTTCACAACTGTCTTCCCAAGGCAATGGCTCTGTGACTGTGTTTCTAGTGAGTTCCTACAATGATGAGGCCATTTAGGAAAAATTCAGATTCAGGATCTGCAACATGCTGCAAGTCCAAGAAAACCTCTTAATTGTCTTTTGGTTGCAGGCCGAGAAAAACTGAATAGTTTTTATTTCTTCAGGTGAGAAGGAAATTCCTTTATCAGTCAAGTTGTGTTTCAAATAGTAAACATTTTCTTTAAAAACTGGAGTTTTTCCATCAAAGCCTTGTGACCTTTACGAGTAAGTTATTGTACAAGGTAAAATGAGTCAATTTCAGAGCACTCTTTAATGAGAGAGTATAACAACATATCATCTACCTACTAAGTAAGAGTAGAATTTTGAGGAAACTGTAGGTTAATTAAAGTCCTGAAGCAATACCTAGGAAAATATGAAGGGGCTTCACTAAACACTTGTGGCAACACAGCCCAGATGTACTGCTGATTTTTCCAAGCAAAAGCAAGCAAGTATTGACTTTCTTTATGAACTGGAATGCTAAAGAAGGCTGAGCAGAGGTCTCTGATTTTTCTGTACCTGGATATTTATATCTTTCTCTAGGTTTGGAAGGGTTTCTGTTATTATTTCTTGGAATACACTTTCTACTTCTTGCTCTTTCTGAACTCTCTGTTGAATGCCAATAACACTTAGATTTGCACTTTTTCTTTTTGAGGTTATTTTCTGTCATCTTGTAGGCATTCTAATTCTTTTTTATTCTTTTTTCTCCTCTGTTTATTTTCAAATAACCTGTGTTTGAGTTCACTGATTCTTTCTTTTGCTTGATCCATCTGCTTGGGGAGCCTCTAATGTATTTTTCAGTTCAGCAAATGTATTTCTCAGGTCCAGGATTTTTGTTCGATTTTTTAAATTATTATTTCAATCTCTTTGTTAACATCTTTGATATTTCTGAATTGCTTTTCAATGTTATCTTGGAGTTTGCTGAGTTTCTGCAGAACTGCTATTTTGAATTCTTGATCTGAGAGCTCACACATGACTGTCTTTTCTTTTTTTTTTTTTTTTTTTTGAGACACAGTCTCACTGTGTTGCCAGGGCTGGAGTGCCGTGGCATCATCCTAGCTCACAGCAACCTCAAACTCCTGAGATCAAGCGATCCTCCTGCCTTAGTCTCCCGAGTAATTGGGACTACAGGCATGCGCCACCATGCCTGGCTAATTTTTTTTCTGTATATTTTTAGTTGTCCAATTAATTTCTTTCTATTTTTAGTAGAGACGGGGTCTCGCTCTTGCTCAGGCTGCTTTCGAACTCCTGAGCTCAAAGAATCCACCCACCTTGACCTCCCAGAGTGCTAGGATTACAGGCGTGAGCCACCGTGCCCAGCCCACATCACTGTCTCATTAGGATCTTCGTCCATTTGGGGAGGTCATTGTTTTCTGTTCTCTTTTGTTTTTTGTGGTTGTACGTGAAACAATGGCTTCACATTGGAGGATTAGTTATTTATTCAAGTCTTCACTGTCCAACTTGTTTTGGATTTTCTAGGGTATGTTTGCTTAGAGGTTCTTTGCAGTTGTCTGTTGAGTCTCCTTAACCCTAGATTGCTGTCTCCTTTTTGGCACCATATGGTGCCTTAAGCCTAGGTTTCCCTCTGCTCTTGCTAACGTTTGAAGAACTGCCTATCCCAGATGGAAAAAGGTCCTGAAGAGGATATCCCGGCTGTGTGGGAAGGCTAGCTGGGGGCTTTTTCCCAGAAGACCTGTGGAACATGCCTACAATGGCATGACGCTGCTGAACAGCCACTCTGACTTGGCATCTCCTTTGGCTGAGAGAAAGAGCAGAGTTTGCAGGCTGATGTTGCTAGTCCTGCCTTCCCTCTTTGGTCTGTGGCTGCCCTCTCGGGTTTTTTTCTCCCTACAGGCACTCCTGATGCTTCTCACAGGTTGAGGCAAGAACGATTTTCCTGTAAGGGAACACAGGTTGGTGGGAAAGCTGGTTGTCTGCCTCGATCTCACTTTTTCCAGAGTAGAAACCGTGAGTCCGAGGAGAATTCTCCAGGTGCCTTGCCTAACAGACCGAGGAGGAGCCTTGTGGATAGAAAAGCCTGATTCTCTGACCCTCTGCTGGTAGTTTTTCTCTTCCCTGTGGTGCCAGGGACCACATCAGCCTCAGATTTGAGTTTTGGGATATTGCTGGTGATAATCTTGGCACTGGATATTTGTTTCTGGTTTTCCGTTATTGAGAGTGAAAGTAGATTGCTTCTACTTCACCATTTTTCATGACATCACTGCTCCTGGGCAGGGGTCGATTACTCTGAACCGCTTTGAATAAGAAGGTATTTAGATAATAAAGTATTATGATTTAGGTTTAAAGGAAACTTTGGTATTACAATTTATTAACTGCCTATAAATCTTCAACAAATCTCCAACCTCATCCATTTGAGTTTTTAACCGGTAGAACTGGAGTGTTATAAGTACTCATACACGGAATTATATGTCTTTGTTTAATTAAATCTTCTATTAATACAATTGGTGAAAGCCCTTAAATTGCTTCAAGTTTTAGTGAATGTTCGGGTCATTTAGGCAAAGATTTATAATGACCTATTTGAACTTTCAGAGGTTCCACACTTTTAATCCTTCCTGTATCAGTTGAGGAAAAGGCCCATAATCATTCAGATATTTTAGAAAGGTCAGGGGTATCACAGCCCTGAGTTTCAATCTTACCAATTTCTGCCCGTGAAGAGCACAACAGTTCTGATTCAGGAGAGTCAGGAAACTCTAAGATTATTTTTCCCTCTGAGGAAAATTATATAAACTCCTTTAGCTTTGAAAGTAAGTCTTGCCCCAGCAAGTTTACAAGACAAGTAGCACATAGTAAAAAGGTATATTTTTCTGAAAATGGTTCCAAAGTCAATTGGACGAGTTCAGATACAGGAACCTCTTGAACTTGATTTGAAACCCCCCACCACAGAAGTGACCTCTTTACTTTGAGGGATTATTTGCTTATGAAAGCAGGGTTTATGGTAGATAAAGTGGCTCCGGCATCCACCAGGATTGTACAAGATTCTCCATTTATTTTAACTTGTTTCTTCACGTTTACTGAAGGGTATTACAGGGAACAGAATCCCTCAAGTCTTGTCAATGTTGATGATCATCATGAGCATTAAAAATTTCTTGGACTCCCTCTACTGGTGAAATAGTGAAGAGGCTTATCGGTGGACTGATAGGCTGACAACCTCTTTTCCAGTGTTCTGTTTGCAAGAAAGCAAAAATCTTGGGGTAAAGAATTTCTCATTCTAGGACCCCTTGGTTGTGATCTGAAATAAAAATGAGAAGATCTCTTTGTTCTTGGCTCCTATAACTGTTGTAATTGGAGAGACATGTGCTTGTTAGCCTTTTGGGCTTTTTCTTGCTCTAGAGTCCCCTTAAAATGCACAGCAGAGGCTACCAGTTCATATCTGCAACTTCCCATCCCAGTTTATGTTTTTTAATTAAACTGCTAAGTTCAGGACGGAGTCCATTTATAGAGCAGTTAATGCCGTTTCTGTCCCTGCAGGAAATACCCTCTGCTGTATCTTGAGCCCAGAATGTGTCACAATGTTTCTAAGTGAGTTCTGTAATCTGAAACTGGTTTATCCTTTTTTTGTCTGCAAGACTGTATGATGGACCAATCAACTTTTTGTGAAAAAATCTTAGGAGTTAAATATAAAAGCTTTTCAGCAATTTTTCTAGCTTCTTCTGTCCCTTCTTGTGAGGAGGTTTTAGAGGGGTCTTTAATATCCTCCTCGGGTTTTCGCATTCCGCCGCTGCCATCCAGTTTTGAGCTTCACCAGGTCCTAATAGCACCTGAATATGCTGGTGAATGTCAGGGAGCTGTGGACTATAAGCTCCTTGGAGGATTCTACAGTCCTCGGTAAATTTGGGGGGATTTCCCCTTGGGTTAAGGATGTCCCTAAAATGTAAAAATAGCTCTAAGCTCAGTTTTAGACCATGAAGTAAAGGCGGTTACAACAGAAAGTTCTGGCTGATCAGAAGGTTTTACATCATAAGATATCTGCCTAACTCGTCTTTTTTCATCATCAGGGTGAAAAGGAAATTTAGCAAAAATGTTAGTGGACTCTACTTAGGTAGAGATGGACAAAGAGAAGAAAAGTTGAGGTTAGTTCAGTCAGAGTACAGTCCTCTTTTGTCAAGTCTTTGATCTGTTGCTTAAGTTTTCCTTTGCTTTTTGTAAAGCATCTTTTAAGGAAGGAATTTCTTATTTGTTTAGTCTTTATGATGCCTCTGCATGCCAAGTAAAGAATGCATCCCATTGGTTTTGCAGGGGTTTTTGTCCCTTTTTTCCAATATGCCTCGCAAATAGTTTTATCCAAATTAAAACTTCCCCATCATCTTAATTCTAATTGTCTCTAGTAAGGTTAACCCATTTTCCTACAAATGCTCACATTCTGGGCCCATGAGTTTTAAATATAAAATTAGCAGCAGTTCCAGAAGGCAGAGTCTTAGACATCTTGGATGGAGATGAGTCCATTATCAAAAAGGTACCTACCTGAGGCCCAAGACCTCTAACTGAATCCAATTTAGTTGATTATTGAATCCAATCCAGTCCTAGGCCCAGTTCAGTCTAAATATCACCCAAATAAATTCAGAGAGCTCAGAACACAAATGTGTGCAGCTCAGAATTCAAGAAAAAATCCAGTCATGACCTCCAACTGCAAATAAGAGAGCAATGAGCACAGCTGGCTCCCTGGGTGCCGCTCCTGGTTGCCTGGTGTTCCTGGGGCCACTGGAGTTTTACCTCAGAACCTCACTTTCGGCATCAAATCTGTTAAAAAGAAATTTTTAAACAAATTTAACAGAGTTTTATTGAGCAAGAAAAAAAGACAAAAGCGATTCACAAATCGGGCGGTCTCCAGAATCAGAACAGATTCGGACGGACTCCAGAGCTACCACATGGTCGGATAAGATTTATGAACAGAAAAGTAAAGTGGCCTACAGAAAACAGAAGTGCGATACAGAAACAGCTGGATTGGTTATGGCCTGGCGCCTGCCTCGTTTGAACACGGTTTGAGCAGTTGGCTACCTGTGAGCGGTTGAATGAAGTGTGGCTGCTGTGGTTGGCTGAGTCTCAGCTATTGTTACGGGAACATTCCCCTAAGACTTGGTTTTCAGTTTGCCTTCCTGCTACATTGTGTTGTGGCTCATACATGAGAGTATGAAAGTAGGCGAGTATGGAGGCCTTCTCAGGCCAATTTTAGTTTGACTTAACACTAGTTAATCTGTCTTTTTGTTACAAGGGTCCCAGTTGAGAATTTAGGAGAGAGAACAAACTAATTTTAGTTTTTCCTCTCCTGTAGTGGAAAAACTCTTAATTTTTATAGCATTACATCTTGCCAACTTCTACATCGTTTCATTCTTGCCAAATTCTGATGTCTGGTGTTAGAATTAGCTTCTTTGAAATATTTTTAAGAGCTTGGAAATTGAGATGTATAATTTATAATATTTTTTAACTCCATCAAATTCTAGAGCAGTCTCTTCAATCTGTGATAGAAATAAAAAATTGGTTTAATGGAATGTCTCTCAAACTGGCATTCTGCAGGATATTAATAGCCGTCTCATGAAAAAAATGGGAAATGTTAATAAAGTTTAAAAAACACAAGTTTTCGTTATATCTGTAAGACTTCTCAGAGTCTTTAATATGTTCTTGTAAGTTGTGACTCTCCAGAGAAAGGACTTATGTCTCCATACTTATTTTACAAGGAAACATTTTTTAGCCACACCTATTAATTCCCAGAATATTGTTTCAGGAAATACCATTCTGAGAAACACTTAGGTAATGAATTACTCCAGCTTAAAGATAGTTCCACATGGAAATTTTTACCTTCATCCAACAAAGAGCATACTTAGCCAAAAAACAGAATATCGATTAAAAAAAAAAAAGAATTATATGAACTATATGGCAAATGCCACTCTAGGTCATTTTTTCAAGATGCCAAAACAGAAACTTTAATCATTAATTTCAAAGAAATACAACCATTTTATATAGGTTTCTTCACTCGTTGAACACTTACCATCAGAATATCTACTTTAACAACTTACAAAAATGTTTATTCAAAATTTACTACCTTCAGTAGTAAGTAGCTTCAGTGAATCTGCATATGCACGCCAGAGAAAACATTTAGGCAGCTCAGAAAAGCCTTAACAAAAAGTGAAGAGCCTTCGTCTCAGCTATTCTCCAGACAGATTTGAGGCTGGTGCACTTTTGTCCAAAAGTGTTATGTCTTATCACTGACGCCTCCACCCCAGCACTAAGAGAAAAAAGTCTACTGAAAAAGTAGAAAGACAAAAATGTCTATGAAGAAAGCAGGTAAGTCTAAGAGGCGTGAAAAAGCCCATTTACTACAGGAAAAGAGAGAAGCAATGAGGTACATGAATAAACTTATAAAAGACGTTAAGTTTGGCCATGCGCTTGTCCCCATCTGTCAAATCTATGATTTGCTGTAAGCATAAGAAATTTTAAAAGATAATTGCAATTGTGATTGGTTCCAGAAAGCTTCACTATGTTTTATATGTAAGAATGATTTAGTCATTTGGGGGAATTGTTTTATGTTTTGGGGGTTGGCTGGAAACGATTTATAATTTTCCCTATTGCAAATAACGGAATATTTCATTTCAAATAATTTGATATCTGAAATATTTGCTTGGTTTTGAATAAAGAATGATACCTGAATATGTATTTGGACTATTCATGGAACAGGTGGTTTGATACCTGCCAAAATAAAGAGTTTTGCTTTTTCCAACTAGACACCTGGGGAGTTTGTAACGTTACTCTAGCAATTCTGCCATTGCTCAGAATATTTCTGAATGTCTTTTTAAAATTTTCCTTAGTTTATGACATACACTTTTAAATCTTGTCAGTGGTAAGACATTTTCGTCATTTATGGTGTGAACTAAAAATAAAATCCTAAGCCTCCTGGTGACTGAATGGATCTTCCACTTGGCCAAGGAGACCCTGAAAAACCTTAAACTGAGTTCCTGGCCACAAAGGGAAAGGAGGGAGGTCAACAGGCTTCCTTCTACCCCCTGCCTTTTGGAGTTTAGATACAACAATTGGCCAGAATCTGGCAAAACAGATTCTTTGAGACAGTAAGAGACTGAATTATTAACAGGACCTGACTCCACGTGAGGCAAAGGTTAAGTCACACCTGCAGGCCATCAATTTGCTTAACAGATCACAGGAGTCTGTATATTGTGGCTTGTTTCAGATTTACAGATTTTCTTATCCTAATTTAAAACATTCCAAACCTCTAGACAAAGCTTTATTTCTTTAACCAATTACAAATCAAAGATTCTCTGAGCCCACTTACAATCTGTAAGTCCCCCACTTTGAGGTGTCCTATCTTTTGGGGCCAAACCAATGTATACCTTTCCCTGTATTGACTTATGATTTTACCTACGCTTCCTGTCTCCCTAAAATGTATAAAACCAAACTGTAACCGAACCACCTCAGGACCACTTTCTCAAGGCTTCTTGGGTGTGGGTCCCCAGGCCACGGTCACTCATATTCAGCTCAGAATAAACCTTTTTAAATTATTTTACGGAGTTTGGCGGGGGAGGAGGGCAGTTCCCATTAAGAATAAGTCGATTTGATTTGGGAAATAGATAAAAACATTCAGAGCCAGATGTGGCAAATAACGTAAATGATCCTTCCAAGAAATGGCATTTTGATCAACTGGGGTCTCCTTATAAAGTAAAGGCGCCAAATTTCTTGCACTACTTATAAACTTGTTTGAAATGAGTAGGATAGAAGGAATTCCGAAGTGTTTTAATTAATTGCCACATCATAAGAAAAGATACATCTTTTTTCAAAATGAATGTGAAGAATGAAACTTTTTGTTATGAACATTTAGATATGGTTCAAAATAGTTCTCCTAATTTTGGGTTTTGGATTTTTTTTTTTGCACTTTGTTCAAAAATAACTTGTCAATTTAAAGCAAATTTCCAAAGAACTGGTTACCCAGCTATTTTCATACAAATGGATTATTTCCTGTTCAAGTATTATTTGGAAGAAAAGATAAGAACTTACTCCATCTGCTCTGGCTCTCTCCTACTCACACAGTAAGAAAGACCTAAGAAGAGTTGAAGGAAAGATGAGGCTGGGGAGAAGGGAGGTGGTCAGCAGGAATTATCGAAATGTCATTTGACCTGGTTGTCAATCAAACTCTTAAGGGAAGGGTGTCTCAGAATCTCCCAATACCTCCCAAAACAGACAAAATTACTGATGGTTTTCAATCATAGTATTACCTTATTTGAATTCCAAGTATCCTTAAATTTATAGTCAATTTGACCCCAAGCAATATAGCAATGGCATTTTAGACACCTGGCTTCCAGTTCCAATATTGTCCTTGTGGGTGGAGACTTAAGCCCTGAAGACATACACCTGTAACAGTTTTTTTGTTTGTTTCATTGGTTGGTTAGTTTGGGTTTGGTTTTTTGGGAGGTCTCCCTAGGTTGCCTCCCGCAAGGTGTGAGCCACTGCCCTGGCCTAACAGTTTTGTTTACTATGAATCCCAAGCACTTAGAATATACACTAATTACAGAAGGAATGCTCAATCTCCCTTCTCTGTTATTTGATAATTTCCTTACCTGTTAAATGAGACTACAGGCTTAGACTAAGAGATTCCAGTCATACAGATGTACTTTATGATAGAGCCTTATCTTTTTTTCTTTCCTCCCATTTCCAGTGGCAGAAACCCTTCTCTAACTACACCAAAGGGCACAGCTATCTCTTCTACACACCTGGTTACTATCTATATTATCAATAGGCTCATTGCTTTCTCAAACTCAAGATTTTCCATGAATGAAAATAAAGTGGGCAGAAACTACTGATTGCCTACTGAATACTCATTCTTTCCTTTCCTTCTCCCTTAGTAACAGAATTACATTTTATACAGACTACAATATATATATACATATATATATATATTTTTTTTTTTTTTTTTTTGGAGACACAGTCTGGTTCTGTTGCCTGAGCTAGAGTGCCGTGGCGTCAGCCTAGCTCTCAGCAACCTCAAACTCCTGGGCTCAAGCAATCCTCCTGCCTCAGCCTCCCAAGTAGCTGGGACTACAGGCATGCGCCACCATGCCCAGCTAATTTTTTTCTATATATTTTTAGTTGTCCAGCTAATTTCTTTCTATTTTTAGTAGAGACGGGGTCTTGCTCTTGCTAAGACTGGTCTCGAACTCCTGATCTCAAGTGATTCTCCCACCTCGGCCTCCCAGAGTGTTAAGATTACAGACATGAGCCACCGCGCCTGGCCAAGGGACTGCTATACAAAGAGTGCAATAAGCACCACGCAATGGGATGGACATATTTGAAACCTGGACTGGGGGGGGAGGGGGGGCAAGGGCAACACACGTAACCTAAACATCTGTACCCCCATATTATGCTGAAATTTAAAAAAAAAATATTTTCCAGTCCCACATATGGATGCTGCAGTTAATGTGACACATCTATGGCTAAAAAACAATGAAACCAGGAAAATTCCCTACAAGAGGAGCAGAATTCACTGACAGTGTCGCATCCTCTGGAAACATGGGCACGGTGCTGAGATGCTGGAGGTGGAACAGCCATTTTGCAGGCACAAGTAGACCAGTAAGAAAGAACAAGGGAAGAGCTGCCCATTGGAACCTCCAGGAGGCAGACACTGAGTCAGAGTTAGGAGTGGCAGAGCTTTATTTGGGAAGGTAGAAATGAAAGGCAAGGTGGGGGTGGGGATAGGATTGAGCCACAAAAGCCTTCAGAGTATGATGCTGATTTGGCACTTACTAAAAGAAAGGGGGACGAAGAAAATATTAAAAAGGAGGAGCCTTGACAATAATGCAACTACGACAAAATTTCAGCAAACCCAACGTGCACCTGCAAGGTTGCCCATCAGAGGAGGCCTGCGTTGGGCAGAAATGGCCATGCCCACGTGCCCCCTGCCGTGCTCCGTCACTGCTTGGGAGCTTCCTGAAGAAGAGCCTGGCCTTGGATCAAAAGCCGAGGCAGATCCTGACGCATGCAATACGGAGGCTCTCAAGACAGCAAATTCTTTCTCTAAGGGAGATCTGAGCAGCACACTTCCCCGGCCCTGGCCACCACCACAGCGAAGGTCTCGGCCCAGATACATCCTCGAGCTGGAGTCACCACCAGCAAACCCCCATCTCCAGGTTCTTCTTGTGTGAGAAAAAATAAAGCCCTGAGTTATTTAGTTCTCTGAGTTGGGGTTTCAGTTCTCTGTGCTTCTGTGAATTATTGACCAGGATTCTTTCCACTGGTAAGTCCCTAGTTAATAGTAAATTAGGTGTCTGGGGAGATGCAGTCACGTTCCAGGCTATGAGAGCTCTATTCTATGACAGCGTGGGAATACTGCTGTCACCAGGCAAATATGGGCACCAGGTTCCCAGAACTTGGTAGTGACAGCAACTTGAATAATAGCTTACAAAAATGGAAATAACAGGCTGGATGAGGGTGTGCTTAGAGGGGCTGATGCACAGGTATTAGTGGATGATTTTGGGGTTTTTTTTTAGCTTCGCACATTAAAGACATTATAGTTTTCTTACTTCTCGGTTCTTAACCACATTGTCAGTGATTGAAATGCTAGATGTCTGACTTCCAGATAACCTTAGGAAGCACATTTTCGTCACTCTGGACTTCAAATTTCTTTTTACAAAATGAAGAGATTGGTTTATGTACCTGTAGAAGTATTTTTAACAAAGGGAATTTAACGCACAGAACAAGTTACACGGGTGACAGAAAACCTGAGCGCCAAATGGGATGTTGCAGTAACGCAGACATTAGGCAGCAAAAGGAAGCCAATACCACCTCTAGGCTGGAGAAGAAAGAGAGAAGACGGTATTGCTGGAGCTCAGGACAGACGATCATGGACAGAGGCTGGACCCGTGGCGGACTTGTACAGTGGGAGTTGAAGTCATGGGATAAATTCAGCTGCTGCCAGAGAATCAGCCCAAGGCAGAAAGGAAGGGGGAGAAATACCCTGGCTTCTCGCTTCCTCCTTCCCGCAACCTCCCTCAATCTCTAACCAGTGCCTCCTATTGGCTATGCTCAGTGAGAAGCCAGCTAACACAGGAGTTTGGTAAACAACAGCCTTCAGGGGTCAGCCCCTCTAGGAAAGAACACAGCAGGGGAAAACAAGAAAAGGATCTGAAGCTAAGAAGGTCGTGGCTCACCGTTTAGATCAGAGACATCCACATCATTTTCAGTAGCAGGTCATATGAAAATAAAAACCCAAGCGAGAGAACCACTTAAACTGATGATGGTCACAGGTAGAGAAGATAGATGATTGGCATATAAATACGGAATTTGACTCAGATGTTAGGCAAGTACATACCGAGGCATTATTCATACTCACAATCTTTTTATCCATCATATGGGTCTGGTATAATTTTAGCTGAATTAAATAGTTCAAAATTATATAATTAATAAAACTCACTTTCATGACATCTGTAACACGAGTCCTAGAGGCAGCCACCTACATACAACTAGAGATAGTTTGTATGTACGTTATTGTTGGGTCATTTTTTTAATTTAACCAACCATTTCAGGCTGCCAGGCCCCAAAGGTTAGTGTCTGTGTTGGTCTGAGAGCCTCTTACTGCGTGCTGGCCAGGACTCCAGGACTTCAGGACTCCTAGTTACAGCAGTCTCAGCTCTCCGGGGAAAGTAATGGTGCCTGCACCATACACTGAGGAACGGCCCCCAGCAGGTTCAAGGGAGGTGGTGTATCCGTCACACGGAGCATGTCAACATCTGTCAACCTCCAGCAGGCCACAGGGCGTTGATTCTTGGTTAGGAGGCTCTTTAAGGCCTGTTCTTACAATCATGCAACTGTTGAGAAGAACTTTCTGAAGCAATAAGCACTTATCCATCCCTAGTCCTTTTGGGTTCTGGACTTCCAAAGTGAAATCTTTGGATGTCAAGTAGAGCTAGGCCAAAACTGAAATTCCTCTCCAACTATGTCCATTATTTTTTTTTTTCCTCACGAAGCCCGATTGGCATTGCACAGTCAGCTAACCGTGCTGAAAAGCAGACAGTTGAGTACAGCGTTCCTGTTTTGAGTGTGTACTTTTTACGTTCCCAAGAAAAGTATATGCATTAAAAATTATCCACATAAACGTGAACTTGTGTATTTCTCTATACATTCAAGGAAAGGGTATAATTTTATGAATAAAAAGCCCCTGCTTGGGGGGAGGAGGGAGGAGGGAACGGGTATATGCATACACAAAGAGTGCAATGCGCACCATCCGAAGAATAGACATATTTGAAACTCGGACTTGGGAGAGGGGGCAAGCGCATCATGTGTAACCTAAACATCTGTACCCCATAATATGCTGAAATAAAAAAAAAAGCTCCTGCTCCCATCCTTCAGATTCTGCCCCCAAAAAGCCCCTCTTCTTCATCCAGAGTTCCAGCCTTGAGTGACACAGTAGCTGAGGCACCAGGAGGCCAATGAGCACTCACTGGGGGGTCATAGACGAACAAAATGTTCTTCATGCCTTACAAAGTATACTCCCTTGAGCCCCACTGCACCCAACACAGGAATTCAGAAAGGAGCAAATGCTGTTTGGCCAATTGTCAGGCTAAGAAGAGAAATCCATGAAACTAGCTGGAGATGGAATTTTTTTTCAAAGAAGGCATTTATTTAAGGCAGCATAGCAGTCCATCTTGCTTACATTTAACATTTTCCTGGTTGGAAGGTTAAGGTTTTGGAGCAAGAATCATTGCTATTTATCTAGAAGCAACTGATTATGTTTTAGGGAACTTGACCCTCTCACAGGTATTTAAGGAGCCTGTTATAATGTCAAGCCCTGATCTTCTTCCTGAAGGGAGGCAAGAGACACAAGAATTAACTCTAAAAAATGGCACTGTGTCACGGAGGAACAGCCTCCCCATCTGCCCTCAGGGGAGTCAGAAAGACAGAAAATGCAGACAGTGAGTCTGGAAAGGACAAAGAGGCATCTGAGGACTCGGATTTCACGAAAAGTTCACTCTGCAGAAAAGCAGGAAGCAGACTCTGCCGAACGCACTTCAGGTAGTTATTTCCCACGCAGCTGAGTTCTCGGTCCTCGTTCCCCTTCTCCTGCCAACCTCATTCTCTTCCCTGCAGGATGCAGATAATTAATGAGCTCTTGTAATCATCCCTTAATGTCTTTTTCAATCGTCGAAGTTTACAAGAACCTGGGGTTTTCTAAACCAGTTCAACATATGGACACCCACACACAAAAAAACTTACACTCGGGACTACTGGCAATGGCCTTTTCCAGGTTAAATGTGTTGTCTTCAATCTTGTGATCCTATTTAAATAGCCAATTCTGCAGAAAATTGTCCCTTTGAAGGAAGTGCTGTGATTTCCAGTTTAAGGGGGTAAGAGAGCACTTTAAAGACAATTGATCTCAAAGAGAGCAAGGTATCTTGGCACCCAAGAGTAGAGGCGGCACGCCACCGTTCACAAAGACGGCTCTGGCGTGGACACAGGAGAGAAAGCCTAGTGTTGAAAGAAGACGCAGGGAGGAAAGGTCAGCATCAAAAAGCACCTAAGCACCCACCTTTATGCCAAATGGAAAGTGAAATAACATGATTTCAGAGATGAAAGGAAAAACTTTAGGTTGTCAGACCTGATTTCCCAACCCAGGCTTAAATTTTTTTTCTACAATAGATGTTCTCAGCAATGGGGTCTCATTGGATTCACCCAGGGAGATTTAAAAAAGCAATATGATGCCTGGTCCCACATCAGATCAGTTAAAGATATCTGAGGGAAAGGGGAAAGCACTGGGAAGTTTTAGAAATGCCCCCGAGGACTCTAGAGTGACAGGAGGGCTGAGATCCACTGGACTCCAACATGCCCACCTTGATCAAGCAGCCACGTTAGGGACTCCTCCGGTGACAAGGAATTCACTACCTTCCATGAAATCCGTTCTGAGATCATTCTGATTCTTTTAAAGATTTTCCTTATGTTGAGCCTAAACCTACCTTTCTATAGCTTCCACCAATTTTTTTCTAGCTCTCCCCAAGAAGTCCGAACGATACATGCATCAAATTTGGGGATGACACAAACCTGGAGGAATTTTTTGATAGCACAAGTGACAGGCTGGCAAATTTGAGGCCACATTTAATAAAATCCAGCAGGTATCCACATTCTCTTTTACTTGGAGCTGAGAAACAACTGCACCAGAGAAGATGGGAGCGAAAGGGCTTTAGCAGCATGAGTTACATGACAGATTTCCAGCCCAGGGATGGAGGCCGGGTGGGCGGTGACTCCCCAAAGTTGTCAGGGCGACGCAGTTGCAAAACCGCTCATGCTCTCCTAGGCTGCAGTCACAGATGTGCCATCTCCAGAAAGAGGGACGCACCAGAGACGCACCTGGAATAGGGTACTCAGTAAGGTGACCACACTTTGAAAGAAAGAAAAAAACAGAAGAGAATGAACCCAATAGTGAAAAATTTTTAAGTGTTTCAAATAAAGAACGGTTAGGGGGAAAGCAGATAAAAAAGAAAACATAAATAGGGAAGAAGAAACTAGCGTTTGAGTATATACTCAGTGCCAGGTGTCCTATATACATTAATTCAGCCTCTGAGGTTACCTGATTATCTAAGGGATGATGTGTGCATGGCCTCAAGGCATAAAACTAGGATGGTGGCAGACTTGAAGCTTAAAAGAGACAGAAATATCTTCATCTTTTTTCTTTTTTCTTTTTTGGCTCCATTGGAGGAGGCTAAAGCAATTATACTCCTCAGCTGGAGGGACTCAGTTCATTAGTCCGCATAGGACCCCTCTCTTATTTATTCATTAATTCCTTTGTTTTTTCACATGTATGTTTTTTAAATCCTCGTGCCCCACTAGCATTTCCCTCCCTCTTCCTAGGTAACTATGTATATTCTATTATTTGCATATGTTCTTTAATATTTTGTAAGCATTCTGTAAATTTTATTTTCCTATACTTTGCCATTTTCCGCTAGGGTTTGTACCTTTTTCTTGCTAAATTAGTTCTCTGTGTGTTCCAGATATTAGTCCCTTGTTGGCATTAGGAACTTTATTTACAGTGTACTAACATTCTAATCTTTGTAATAACATTGCCCAAGTGTAATCAAGATCAACTTTTTTTTTCTTATGCATTTTACATTTGAATTTTTATTTAATAAATTGTTCCCCACATTAAGGTCACAGAGATAGTCTCCTATATTTTCTTCTAATTAACTATACAGTTTTAACTTTCACATTTAAATCTTTAACTCATCTGGAATCCACCTTTATATGTGGTGTTATGACAAAATCAATCTTATTTTTCTCCATTTAATGAGCCTGTTTTTCCAATAGCATCTATTACACAATCCTGTCTTTCCCTGTTGACTTATGGTGCCACCTTCCTATTAATATCATATTAATTTCCAATCAATATATGAGTCTGTTGTCGAGCCCTCGATTCTGTTTCATTGATCTATTTGGCTGTCCTTCCACCTGCATCACGCCATTTTTATTGCATACTGTGAGTTCGTAGTATGTCTTATTATCTGCCAGGGCAAGTTACTCTGTTTACTCTTCTTTTTCAAGGTTGGCTTACTATGAAAACAGTCTAGAGATCTGCTATGCAATGTGGTGCTTATAGTTAACAATACTGTACTATACACTGAAAAATTTGATAAGAGAGTAGATCTCATGTGTTTAACACAATAAAAATAATTGGCTTACCATTTGTGGATTTTCATTATTCTGTATAAATTTTGGAGTGAAGACTATCAGATTCATCAAAAAATCCAGCTGGAATCTTTATTACAATTGAATTAAAGTTATTAATTTTGCAAGAATCACATCTGATATGGTTTGGATGTTTGGCCGCTCCAAATCTCATATTGAAATTTGATCTCCAGTGTGCGTGGTAGGGCCTGGTTGGGGGGTGTTTGGGTCAGGCGGGTGAATCCCTCATGAATGGCTCGGCGCCCTCTGGCAATAATGAGTGAGTTCTCAATTTATTAGATCACAGGAGAGCCTGGCACCACCTCCTCCCTCTCCCTGCTCCTTCTCTCGCCATGTGCCACGCCTGCTTCCCTTTGCCCTCTGCCTTGACTGGAAGATCCCTGAACCCTTCACCAGAAGCAGATGTTGGCACCACACTTCTTGTACAGCCTGCAGAACCGTGAGCCAAATAAATCCTTTTTCTTTATAAATTACCTCAGGCATTTCTTTATAGCAGCGCAAAATGAACGAGACAACATCTTTATTATATTAAGTCATTTCATCCAAGAATATGGAATGTCTCTCCATTTACTCAGATTATCTGCTATGCCCTTTATTTACATTTTAAGCTTTTCTCCATAGAGAGCATGTGTATTCTCGGATAATTTAATTTCTAGATTCAGTCTGCCTTGCAGGATTTCCCACATATGGACTGACGGAGAAATGACATCGGAGTAACACAGAAGCCTCTGGTTCACATAGGATTTTTCCCAGCACATTAATGTCACGTCTGACCCAGCAACAGCAGCTGTATGCAAAACAGCTAACCCAGAAGATTGAAACTAGACCCCCACCTCTCACCTCTCACAAAAATCAACTCAAGGTGGAAGCTTCAGTCTTATTCTTTTTTTCTGTTTCTCTTCTGACTGTATATTTTCAAAGAAGCTGTCTTCGAGCTCACTAATTCTCTCTTCTGCTTGGTCAATTCTGCTGTTGAGAGACTGTCAAGAATTTCTCAGTTTGTCAAGTGAAATCTTAAGCTCCAGAATTTCTGCTTGATTTTTTTTATTATTTCAATTTCTGTTAATTTTCTATGATAGGCTTCTGAATTCCTTCTCTATGTTGTCTTCAAGTTCATTGAGCTTCTTCAGGACAGCTATTTTGAATTCTTTGTCTGAAAGGTCACCTGCCTTTATCGTGCCAGTATTGGTAACTGGTACCTTATTTAGTTCGTTTTGTAAGGTCATGACTTCCTGGATGTTCTTGATGCTTGTGGATGTCTGTCAACATCTGAGCATTAAAAAGTTAGGTATTATTTTAATCTTTACAGTTTGGGCTTGTTCGAACCCATCCTTGTTGAGAAGGCTTTCCAGATACTCAAAAGGAATTGAATGTTTTGGTCTAAGACTCTGGTCACTGCAGCTATATCAGCACTGGGGATGGGGTGTCCAAAGCCCATTATTAATGCAAGCTTTGCAGACTTCTGGTGGTATGACCTTGGTGAGCTTCGGTAAAATACAAGAGAATTTCCTGGATTATCAGGCAAAGTCTCTGACTCTCTTGCCTCATTCTCTGTGCTGGGCTGCTAGAGTTGGGAGAGGAGTGATATGGGCACTCCTTTGTGGCCACCAGCACCAGGCCACACCTGAAGCCAATCCAGTCTCACTCAAAGACCATAGTGACAGTTGCCTGGCTACCTCCGATGTTTAGTTGAAGCCCAAGAGTTCTACAGTTAGCAGGTGATGAATCCTGCTAGCACTAGGTCCTTCCTTCAGGGCAGCAGGTCTCCTTCTGGTCCAGGATGGGTCCAGAAATGTCATCCAGGAACTAAGATCTAGACTCAGGGACCTCAGGAATCTGCTTAGGTACTTTATTTTACCGAGGCTGAGCTAATATCCAACTTGCAAAGCAAAGTCCCCTGAGCTCTTCTCTTTTCTTTCCTCAAGTGGAAGAAGACTCTCCCTGAGACACACTGTCTATAGTTGGGAGTGGAGGGGACACAGGTACTGGCTTGACCACCAATCAAGTATCTCACTGGGTTACATGCTGGTATCTCACTGGGTTACATGCACCCCAAGTCCACTGGCTCTGAGCCAGCACAGCCCCAGAAATTGCCCAAGTTGCAGCCCTTGTGGTCCCTCTGCATTAAGAATTTAGTCTAAGCTCCAGGAAGCTTTTCGTCAACAAGTGATTGGACTAGCAGAAACTCAGGGCTTTGGGCTTTCTGAGTGGAGGATTTCCCTCTGGCCAGGCTGATCAAAGTGCTCCCTCCATGGACACTGGCAGAATTCTGTCCTGTGCTGTGTTCCCCTGTTCCAGGGTGGCCCTGAGTTTCAATGTAAAGCCCCACAATCACTGCACTCTCCCTCCCCTGGGCACACAGATTCTCTCTCCACTTGATACACTGGTGCCACATTGCCAGGGGCTGGGGGAGGGGTGGCGTGAGCAATGCAAGACTGTCTTTTCTGCTCTCTTCAGTGCCTTTTTCCTTGATATAATGTTAAAATCAAGTAGTATGATTACTCACCTGGTTTTTGGTTCTTCTGAAGGTGCTTGATTGTGTGGGTAGTTGATTAATTAAGTGTTCGTGTGGAGTGAAGATGGCTGGAGGTTTCTATTCAACCATCTCGCTCTGCCCCCTCCCCTATTAACTATTAATTTGAGAGCAAACTTGCCAAGTTATGAAATAAAACATATTTCTACGTTATTCTCTTAGCACATCAATCCACAGCCATCTTTGTTTTTTTGTTTGTTTTCCCTCATGAAATATTTTCCCTCACATTGAAGGCTATATTTCCAAGAGCAATGCTTAGTCGTTTCATTTTAGGATTTCCATTTATTTTAGCTATGAATGGTAAATATTTTCTCTCACAATTATCCAAAATGAGTAACTATGTATCATCATGGATTTGGGGCATGCTGTGCATATCAGACTTTCATGTAAGCAATCACTCACTGAAAATTCCCTTGAGACATAATCATGTTGAATAACTAGGTACTATTATAATCTTGTAAATGGTATAATGATCATATTAGATAATATTTCTTAAGCTTTTAAATTTTGAGGATCTTATGGATTTGTTGTAATTTAATAAGTTTAAAAAACAAGATCATCCAAGTTAATTCTAATTGAATAATCACACTTATATTTTAAATTATTACTTTGATGAATTATAATATCATAATAGAGGCTATTATATTGAATGGACTCCTACTTTGGATGCAAGCCCATTGTGCCTTAGAAGATGGCAGAGTGACTGGTGAGCAACCTGCCAATTATTTTCATCCAGATATCTCCCTCTCCAAAATGATATCAGTTTTCTCTCTGAAGAGAAATAAATGCATGATCATCTATACGTCTTATTTGATTAAATAATAAAAACATTCTGTAGAACCTTTTCTAGAATCTCTTTCTGCAAATAGAGATAAAGAAAAGCATACAACCTGAGGACTATAGTTAATAAAATTGTATTGTATTAGAGATTTTTGTTAAATAAGTAGATTTTAGCTGCTCTTGTCACAAAAAAAGGAACTATTTGAGACAACAGATACATTAATCTGCTTCACTATTGTAACCATTTTACTATCTCTCTATATATCCCATAATATTATGTTGTAAACCTGAAATATACACAATAAATTTTATTTACAAATAGTAATAATGAAAGGAGAGCATACATTGGTTTATCCCAACTTTAGCTCCAAGCAAAAGTGATGACAATGTCTTGGGGAAATGGGATAAGGACTGCAGAATAGGGGCTCATCCATGATACCAAATGCCAACCTTACTGTTAAATATAATGGGATGGATCTACAAAAGTGTTATGGCAAAAACCCACTTCAGCTCTCAACATCCCATTCTCTAAAGAAAGGAAGAGATATGTAACATCCGAGGTTTCTTCTAGTTCAGATATTTGGGGAACCCATGATTTTTCTTTTGTGAGTTCTCCTAACTGATATTCTTACTTAGAATAATTGCTGAGAAAAATAAAAGTAAACTATGACCCAAATGACAAGGAGATTTGAGCAAAAGAGTGATAGGTTGATGGTGCAAAGGATCTGTATTATCATTTTGTGAGGCTTTGGACTCTTTGGCTTTTGTTCAAAATTGGATGGTGAGAAATATTTATGCATGACAGTGAACTAAAGAGGCATAAATCAAAAGTTGGTGAACCCTGAGTTTTCTGATTTTCATTTTGTAAAAATCAGAAAGCACGAAAAGTACTTTAAAACTCAGTTCTTCCACTCACCTTCTTTGAATGACAATGCTCATTGATAGACTTCAGTGATTTTACTGTATTCCGGGGCAAGCAGAAATTTCATGTGGAATACCATCTGCAGAAACCTTCTGAAGCCTGACTCTCCTCTCTTTCCCCTGAGTACTCTACGTGCGTTATGATGGCACTTCAGCATGAAAGTGAGTTTTCCATTTCATTGCCTGCTAAATTGAAGCTATTTGATAAATGGCATACATGCCACACAATGGTGTATACAGACGCAGTGATGTTTGACAGAAAGCAGTTTTAAAGCTTTTACTTTTGCATTGCATATACTTATTGTCCAAGTTACTTTGGGAAGTGGCTAGAATATCATACCATATGCATTCCAGTACAGGCTTGCATGTACATTTAGATAGGAAGAAGATAAAATTTGAGTTTTAGTTGCAAACAAAACAAAACCTAAAAACAAGCAAACAAACAAAAAAAACCCAACACATTTGTCCACTACATGCCATAAAACTTCACTGTGCATTTTGGATTTAGAACACATTTTATTAGAAATTGATCTTGCATAATTTAGGATAGATTTTAAGTACCACATATACCTTTTATTAAATAATGATGTCATATGTGATGAGACAGTTTATAGGTTGATGTTGCTTGGCTGTTATCCTTCAACAATATAATTTGGAAGACCACCAACTCAAATAAATGATGAAAGGGTATATGCATTTCCGCTTTATGTTATCACACATTTTCTTACATTTTAGGGGTTTCACTTGTCAAATTTACCCTTCCCTAGTACCTAAGTAAGAGAAAAATGCCTACTTACCCTTGAGAAAAATAATATTAGGTAAATGACTGGTGATGGAAGCCCATAAATGACAGCTAATTGTCAGCTTTTGGCTTCAAACCAGTAAATGTATACTTGTGTAATTTTACTTGCAAATTAAATATGACTGTGTCATGTTTTCTATTCGTCTTTCTTCCACTTAAAAAAGAGAATATTAAAAAGCAGCAAAGTCCATAGGAAATGCATGGATGTACAATTTATGAATTTGTGGGACTCTATGTCAAACTAAAATATCTTTTTTCATTTGTGTTTAGATAAAAAACAAGACAATTCTTTTGCTATGTAAATTCTTTGAACACTATTACATGAATAGGAAATAGAAAATCTTCTAGCTATGATGGAGGGAATTAAGGAGGGCCCTGCAACCCTCACAGATTTTCCTTACAATGTGGAAGAAGCACAACATAATGAAGTGAAAAGTGCATAGACGCTGAGAAGAAACACATCTGTGTCCAATTCTCTCTCTGCCATTAGTGGTTGTATCATTTTGAGCAAACTGCTTTGGCCTTCCTGAGCTTCAATTTCTGCCTGTGTAAAATTGGCATCGATATGCTTACTAGGTGGAGTCGTTAAGATTTAAGAGAAATACAATTTTTATGTTGTGCCTGACTTAGTGAGTGTTCAATAAATAGTTTGTCATATTTTCCAATTATTAAGGCTGGAAATTTCACCAACAGAATTTTTTAAACATTGCAAGGTACTCAGAGTCTTTCTATAGCAAAAGCTACTGGAAGGAGCAAAGGTTTAACCGTTATCAGGTTGGTACAATTATTCTTCCTTTTTTTCAGCCTAATAGCTGATTACTTAAATGAGTGGTTACATGACACAGGTGAAACAGATAAAGCTCGAGCAGCATATAATTGACCATTTTTTGATAATTTTCATCACTAAAAAGGTAGATGTTAATTTTAGGAAAAGATACAGAAGTATAAAAAATTTTGTTTTTAAAATGTTTGGACCAGTTCCATGGTCCAAAACCCATTCTGGCACTCTTCCTTTATCATGGCATTGTTTTTATTTTTCTTCATTTACATTTTACTGGCAATTATTTATCTTCTTTAGAAGTGAGCTCCAAATCAAAATAAGATTATTTCCCTCTTGGCATCTAAGACTTTGGCTAGGATATAAATTCTGTGCTGAATAATAAAGCGTTAAACCATTGCTCTCCTGTGTGAGTTAGTGAGCCATCCAAATACTTTGGTTTTCATTCTAATAAAAGATACAAACTATTCAAAAGTTAGACTTATTCATTAACTTAAGTGCTGGTCCTGCCAGCCGTTGTATATTATCAGTAATCAGAATCCAATTAGCGGTGAATAAATCCAGCCTCGCTACCACTAAAAGATCTTTGAATCTTTACAAAGTGGCCTCAGAGTACAATTTTTAGAGAGTCTACAACCTGATAATGGTCATCTGTTAAATCCCAAGCCAAATTTTGAAAGTAAGGTTTAAAATTGTTAAATATCAAAGATTGAGTAATTTTCAATCTGAATCAAAAGTTTCTTTAGCATAACCAGCATT
Source organism: Avahi laniger (assembly GCA_963575035.1). Classification (NCBI taxonomy): domain Eukaryota; kingdom Metazoa; phylum Chordata; class Mammalia; order Primates; family Indriidae; genus Avahi; species Avahi laniger. Next base: position 48,148 of record CAUYSK010123476.1, read on the forward strand.
AAAAAAGCATAATATTTAAACATATGATGAGTCTTTACATGGTGATTTTTGGGAAAAGTATGTATTCTGGATATAAATTACTTCTTGTTTCCTGCCTATGGAACCAAAATCAAAGCAGAAACAATATTTATTGTATCTTTCTTGTTTGTTTATCCCTTTTAAAGGATAGCTGATGTGCACCTGAGGTACTTGGAGAAATTATTCATTCTCAAAAAGATCATGATATTTTCACTTGTTTCTCTACTTCTTTTATTCATAACATTTGACTTTATATAAAAAAATTGATTTTTGTCAGCTTTCTTAATTTCTCTGATAAAAAAGCAGCATATACTCACTATAGAATATGTAGAAAATAGAGAAATTTATAAGAGGGAAAATAAAAATAATCTCTTCACCTAACGTAACAGCTATCTTTATGTTAATATGTTTCCTTCTCTATGTTTTATGTTTTTGATTGTTTTGGTTTATTTTTTACACAGTTGAATTCATATTAATATAAAATTTTATAATAGAATATCATCACTTAACACTCTAACACATATATTTTCCTGTCTGTTGAAATTTCCTTGAAAACATTATTTTCATTGATGTATATCATGGTATATATTTATTTAATCATTCCTTTATTTTTTAAATATTAGACTATTTACTCTTCTCCTTTTTTAAAACATGACAAGTAGTATGGCATTAAGCATCTATGTGCATGAAACTTGCTTATGATCTTCGATTTCTTCTTTTTAATACATTTCTGAAAATTATCAGGTCAATGAGTATAAAAATTTTAAGGTAAATTGGATTCCCAAAGGATTATGCCAGTTTACTCTCCTGTGAGCACTTTGCATTTGCGTTTTTTCCACTGCTTGGCTGGCTTTGAGCCATGTGGTGATTATTTACCCCTCCCTCAATTAAAAAGTCCTTGAATAGATTTCATGACCTCACCATTAGCTTTCCTTCATTTTCAGAAAAGGGATGTTGAAGCCCAGAATGGGAGGGAGGCATGTTTGAACATGACAGGAACTGAGTGTTGAGGGTAGGTGAGGAAAAGGAATTCCTGGACTCAAAATGCACAGGTTGCTGGGAAGAGGTTAAGGATATGAAAAGGGTACTTTTATATTTCTGGCTGAAACATCTAGGTGAGGTGATGCCATTCATTGAGATAGAAAAAGAGTTTGATCATCACAGTTGATTTTTTTAAGAATTTATGTCTTCTAGATGACAAAGTTCTTACACCTCCACCAATAACTTATAAGATTATGACTCTTTCACAGTGCCCTAAATAAACTCAAGAGATGGTTAAAATGCTCAAATCAAAGACTACTAAATTTATTCTCATTCATTTTCAAAGATGGAAGGTAAGACAAAAATGACTATTTGCAAGTAGAAGCTACTTTATGAACTAGATAAAAACACCCTTAGTTTGATCTTTAACAAATATTGATTTTCATACAACTACAAACATCAACTTTAGCACAGCCCTGGCTCAAAAAATCTTTTTTTCATGGATTTTGAAAGTGCAGCTTGAAATCTCTTGGAGGTATGTAATTACAAATTAAAGCATATTAAACCCTAAGGAATTGCCCTCCTAAAGTACCCTACTACATACATCAAGGTCCACAGAGGCGTTCACATCCGTGCTTGAACCAGGGAATATAAAAAACATTATTCATTTCCCATTGGTGTGCTGTGAGGTGAAAAGTATACTTAGAAATGGTGAGCTAAAAGTAATAATAATATTAATAATTCATGTGTCTGCAGTTCATTTAATCTTTGAATCCCACAGCTAAGCTGCACATCAAATTATCTAAATTTCAAACAGAAAAGCTTTGCGCTGATTTGCACATCAAGGTAAAGATGGAACTTGGAAAAACCTGAGATGGTTTATTATTTGGTTGAATGTTCAATAGCAGATCTTGCCAGGCAGCTGAGATCGGGTTTCAGATGATTGACAAAGGGTTCTTTTCATTGTTCCCTGGGACAATCCTGAGGGTGTGGCCCTCAGGATCATCTGAGGTCTTGAGCAACTTTCTCTGGAACTTGAGCAGTGTCTGAAGGCAGATCCCATAATTCTGCAGCCAGTGAGCATGATGAGTGACTTCCAGCATCTGCTGCTTTGCCATTATATGCTGAATACCATCAAAGAGTGATCTACCAACCGCAAAGCACTCTGCTGTCCATGGACAAAGGATCCATGGCACTGCTGAATGAGTTCTTATTTCAAGTGTTCAAGGATTGCAGTTGGCATCCCCAAGCCAGGAAGTGGTAAGGAGGTGATGAGTAGAAGGGCCTGGGCTTCTGATGGGCCCAGATCCAAGCAGCAACCCTGAATCTCTGTCTTTGATTCCTGTGTCAGTTTGGTTTGATGGACCCCTTTAATGGAGTCCAAGCTAGCTATCAAGTCCCTGCTTTAACAAAATGTCTACCTGGAGCTTCATCATTTTCACATACTTCACACAAAATGTTTTGATCAGAGTTTAAAACAATTTTCATTACCATGACAAAAATCAACAATGATTTCAATGAAAGAAAAGGAAGAATTGTTTGATTATTTCAATACATTGTCAGCTTTCGATGGTTGTAAATTCTTTAATTTTTCTACCACCTACTTATGTAAACTAATTTTCTCTTCAATTTAAGCTTAAGAATTTAAAGAGATTATCAATAGAAAACATTAATCAATAATTATACATTAGTCATTTTTACCATAAAATTTGATGTGAAAAATTATGGTCATGCACACCGTTATGGATTGAATTGTGTCCCCCAAGAAGATATATTGAAGTATTAACCCTCAGGACCTGTGAATGTGACCTTTTTTGGAAATAGGGTCTTTGCAGATGTAATAAAGTTAGGATGAGTTCAGTGGATAAGAGTGGGCCCTAATAAGGAGAGAGAAATTTGGAAACACACAAAAGAAGAATACTATGTGATGACTGAGATAGAGATTGGAGTGATGTGTCTATAAGCCAAGGAATGACAATGACTGCTGGCAACCACCAGAAGCCAGGAAGGGAAAAGAAGTTTTCCTCCTTAGACCCTTTGGAAAGAGCAGGCCCTGCTGACACTTGATTTTAGACTCCTGGTCTACAGAACTAAACAAATTTCTGTTGTTTTAAAGTATCCAGTTTGTAGTTTTTTGTTACAAAAGCCCCTGGAAACTTGTACAGATGTACACTCTCTAGTTTTTCATTATAATAAAAAATATTTTATGTAAAAGTTCTACATGATTTTCTATTTAATGTCATCCTTATTTTTTGTGATTTTATATCTTTATAAAGTATAAAAAATATAATACATTTTTTACCAAACTCAATATCATTATCTCCAAATCCTCTCCAGTTTATTAGTGAATGAACACATACACACTATTTGCTTGTTGCTTTCCTGCATTGGCAGGGGCCCTTCTGCTACCATCACTGCTGAAACTACTCTCTATAAGGAAACCATAATCACCTTTAGGTCAAATCCAAAAACTTCTTGTTTTTTCATGTTTGTTTCTCATCCTGTACAATCTATGGGATTTTATAGACTTTGGTTGATACCGGAGCAGATGTAATAGTGCTTTGGTAATTTGAGTAGGAAACTCTAGATAAAGAAATGGGAGTGGCCTTCCATGGAGATCAGTAGATTAGTACCTGTTCCTGGCATGTGGAAAAGGCTAGATAGGCATCCATTTATTCTACTTTTTGTAGCAATATGGACCCACATTCTCATCCTTCGAATAAGGACTTAAGATTTGTTTTTATCGAATTGAATGCCCCATAGCAGCATCCTGATGGCATGACAGGGTGACCTCAAGACTGGCCATCTCCTTTCTAAAACCTCTTCTCCCTAGCTGCTGAGACTCTAGGTCTCCAACTGTCTTTCTGTCAGTTTATCCTGTGTGTTTCATATCCCTGGCCCCCATTTTAGTTGGCACCTGAGTCTGGTTTCATGAGGGCCCTCTAGTTCTCATTTGTAGGACTGAGGTGACCACCAAACCGGGTCACAACAAAGTCTGGTATGCTAAGAAAGTAAATCACTGAGATCGGGAGTGCCCAAGGAAGGGACGCTGGCACCATATTCTCCACTGTAGATGCCTGCTGCACTGCAGAGCCTACAGGCCCACTTTGGTATTAACATTAGACTGAGAATTGAAGAGGTTTATAGATCAAAATGACAATGCATGTGGTTTTGTTTTTTTACCACTCATTCTTCCCAAATTGCCATTGTAATATTAAAAGAAATATAAAAATATAAATTAATCTTTAGTATCACAAAAAAATCAGAAAGAGACTGTCAACAGATCAGAACCCTGAGCAAATTTTAAAACATAAAAAGCAGAAAAGATTGAACTGAGAATGAACAATTTACAAGAAAAACATACCACCGCCACCAAAAAAAAAGTTTCTGAGCAGAATCAAAAATCTCAATATCAAAAAAACCAGGGCTAGAGCTGGAAAGTGAATTTGGACTTATTATAATGTGATAAATCAAAGAAACAAAAAAGCACCTGTGAAACACTCTCAGAGTGTTTATATCTCAGTTCAAAACCATAACATAAGTCTTCCATGTAAAAAGGGACATCTGCTTTTGGAAAGAGCCAGAGACTGTTTGTGTTCCAGAAGCCAGAGCTTCGTTCCGGGTAAATTCTAGCACCAAAACAAAATGGGCTCTCTATACCCGGAAGAGAGACCAGTCTCCTCTCACTCCCTCCACTGTTCCCTCTCTGGTCCAAGTCACCCTCCCCTGGTCTTAATGATTGCAAATACCTCCTTATTAGTACCTCTGCTTCAATGTGTGCTTTTAAAAATTCTGTTCTCCACAAAGGATCCAGTGATTCTGTTAAAACATTAATAATATTACATCATCACTCATTTGCTCAAAATTTCACACAGAGTAAATTCCAAAAGTGACCCTAAGAGCCTACGCAATCTACCCCAACACAAGCTACTGGACTGTGTGTTTCTTCATGCTATCAGAACTTGCTCCTGACAGTGAGAAGGGAAATAGCTGTATTCACCAAAGATTGGGGGTTTCTCAGGTGGATATGAAGAAAAGGAGGCCATCAGAGAATTGACAGAAATGTGATTAAAATAACTGACCCTAGAATACGAATTGGATTGGGAGAAAGCACAGGGAATGATAGCCTGAAGTGACAGGGACATTGCCCAAAATGATAACCCAAGTTAGTGTGAAGTACTACAGGCTTGATTAAATAGAGAGTTCCATGGCAGCTATGAAGAAAGGTAGATGGAACGATGGCAGTGGGACATTGGACTTAAAAGAGCTGGAGTTTGTCCAAGGGTGTGGAGTAGTAATGGTCTGGAAACATCACTGTGAAACAAAGAGGGAAGTAGCCCTGACTCGAACACGATTGACATATGAGATTGGAGAGAGACGGGACTTGAGAAGGCTGAAGAGGAAATAGTGTCTTCAAGAGCCTCTACGGTTTCTGTTAAATTAAGGAATTGGAGGGGCTGTTCAGAAAAAAGATTAAAGAAACTGAGGAGATTTTTGTGGAATATTAATTGTAGAAAATTAAGTCAAAGGATTTTGGAGAGAGGGAAGAGATATGTTAAGTGGAAAAGCAAGTTTTAGAAAAGTGTGTATGGTCCAGAATATATATTTATTTACATGTGTCCTATATGTATATGTCAAACTTTATACGTGGAAGTCATAGCAATCCTAAACAATCTTTGGGGTGCTAGGACATGCCAAAGTCCTAACAATCCATATCAAGAAGCCTTCACTATCAACAATATATATTTGGATATTGCTTTTACTTTTTTACTTTTAGCAGCTATTATGTATTACCTTTGTGAGAGAGTAAACAAAATAGAACTTAAAAAAACTTATCTGAGGTAAATCAGAGTAAACGTGAGTGTGCCTCTAATAAAGGTAGAGAATGTCCTGAAGCTGTCACAGATTTTTTAACAAGCAGGTACTGAGAGTATTATATTTCCAGGTGCATGCTATCTTTGGACTTAAAGATGACGAGTTTGGGGACAAAGCTATTCTGTGGGAGGCAGTGGAGTTTGGTGCAATGATACTTTTAAAGAAATTTTATTTTCCTTTAAAAAAGGGTCAGAACATCACTCAACTTTCTGAAACATCAATTTAGCAGTTAAAATACAATTTTTGTTTATTAATAAGTTCCGGACTCGAATCTTAGCTCCATCCCTTGTTAGCTTTGTGACCATGAGTAAGGCACTTAATTATTCTAAACCACAGTCTCTTCATCTGTAAGATGTAGATAGTAATATCCACCTATATGTTTGCTGTTAAGAATTAAATAAGACAAAGACTGTAAAGACCATGCCCAGCAAAAAGTAAGCTCTCAATAAATGGAGGCTGATATTAGCTCTTCCTGCATGAATTAACTCTGCAAATGTCTTCAGTACTGTCAGTTTCTTGTCTAGTATTGTATTTTATTTGTAACAATTTGACAAATAACCATAAGCAGAATAAAAATAACATGTAGTAAGTTTTGCAGTTTGTCAAGAAAATCACTGGTCTACCTCACTGATCATCATTACTTGTTAAAGAGATCTGGAGTTTACCCAAATATTGTAAACTTTGCCAAATCTTATCTTAAATATTCATATTGCTATTTTCTAGATTAAAATTTATTGTCTTTATAACCTTTCCTTATCATCTACTAGGTATTATAAAATTTCTTTCTAAAAACTTTCAAGATGAAATCAGAGGCTTTTTCAAATGTTTCATTTCTGCTCAAAGAGACTTTCTTGAGAAGTAGAGGCCGTAATTTATTATCTGAGAGAAATTATAAATATTTCAAAACTTTCAGAGATAGAACAGTGAAATTATGCCTCCAAATCTTCCAATACTTCAAAGGCAAAAATCTGCTCTTCAGAGGATGAGAAAAAGTCTGAAGAAAATGTATCATGGCAATTTCAACAGTCTATTTTTTCATCTTCACTATAAGAACAGCATAAAATTATTTATTACCGAGCCTTGGATGCTATATCAATAAATTTAAATTTGTGTTCCAGAGAATGTTCACAGTAAGATTAAAGAAACTTTGGAAATACTGCTGCAGCGGAAGAAGCTGTTACATGAAGAAAATATTTTACAGGCAAAACAAATATAATCCCCAAACTGCAGTTTTACATAAATGACATTAAACTCAACTTGTGTGTGTGTGTGTGTGTGTGTGTGTGTGTGTGTGTGTGTGTGTATGTGTGAGATCATGTCCAGTACTTGCTTATTCAACGTAGCTTTGAAAAAAACCTTGTGTCTCTCTGTTGGTGATTATGTATTGCTTTTACATGACCAATTACCACAGCAAGCATAGAATGCTAATATTTTAGTTTATATTGCCTAAATATTTCTTATGCAATGCTGCAGGGGAGGGCAGACATAGATTTAATACTTTTATCTGTTGAGCAGAAACTGATATAAAAATTCATAGAAGCTGAAAATGTTGTCATATTAATTAAGAAAAAGAAAGGGGGAAATAAATATGATACAAGAATGAAACAGACATTAATAATCTGTTACAGAAGTTACCTGAATTCTGGAGTTATCTGATATAGCAAATAGGTTTCCTCTTGATTTTCAACTAAAATGAGTTGATATTGTCTGATCGATGTGCTGGCTCATCAAGAGAAATTCCAATGATTAATAGTTATGTCTGTCATGGGTCCATATAACAAAGTAGAAACAAATGTGCCAAGAAAGGTCGACACCGCAATTCTCAAAGTGTGGTCTCTGGAACAACAGTACCAAGAAATCTTTTTTTTTTTTTTTCCCATTTACATTTTTTCTTTATTTTTAGTTCTTTCTTTCTTATTTATTTTTTTTATTTCAGGGTATTATGAGGGTACAAACATTATAGTTACACTTTATGTCTTTGCCTCACCTAAGTGAGGTTTAGAGGCATGCCCTTCCCCCCTACAATGCTCATGTCCTTTAGTTGCAGGTTTCCCACCCCCCATCCCCCTAATACCTGGAGAGTATAAACATACAAATTACCAGGCCTCATTCAGACCTGCTGAACCAGAAACTTTGGCCCAGCAATCCATTTTAATATGCCCTCCAGGTGATTCCAATGCATGCTAAATTGAGAACCCCTGAGTTAGAATAGTAGTAATCATCTAACTACCTAAATTTGCATAATCATCCAAAAGAGCAATTTCTTGTGTTTCTTAGCAAAAAATTCTCACTATATTTTTTATTTTACAAATCATCTTATTGGCTTTCAGTTCTGTTTTATTTACCCATGAGTTCAAATTTAAAGTAATTTTCTGATGGCAATGTATTATGTTAATATTTGACAGTGGTGCCTTCTGGCAAAGTGTGGCATTTTAGGTTGATAGACATTTTACATATTCAAAAAAAAGGCTTGCATTGCAAAACATTTTATTGGAAATGACAGAAACTACTTGGAGTCAGGGAATCCTAAAAACAAGTGAAATCCCTGAGATTAGAAGAGAATCAATAGGAAAGGGTTTCAAAGCATACCCAGAAAGTGGTTCTGGCAGCCATTATATCCCTTGGTTTGCATAACAAACCACCCCCAAATTTAAGTACCTAAAGCAACAGCCATTCTGCATGCTCAAGATTCAGTGGGGCAGAAATTGGGACAGAGCACAGCAGGAATGGCTTGTTCCTGCTCCACCTGATAAATGCTGGGTCTGGAATATCCACAATTGTTCTTTCATTTGTATGCCTGGTCTCAGCAAGGACAGCTTGAAAAGCTGAGGGCTGTCCAGGCATCAATCTCTCCAGCAGGGCAGAAAGGGCTACCAAGTGGAAGGAGGCAAATTTGCCCCTTGAAGAATAGGCCATGGCACTCACTCTAGCCTGGGCAACAAAAGCGAGACTCTGTTTCAAAAAAAACAAAAACAAAAACAAAAACAAAAAAAGAATAGGCCACAAGCTAGCACAGTATCACTACCCCCATATTCTATTCCAGTCAAGAAGTTTGGGAAATAAACCCCATATTTGGATGAGCGGTGTGAAAAATAATTTGTTGTCGTCTTTAATTCGGTACCCTAGTGATTACATCTGTCTGTTGGAGGATTTTACAAAGTCTTCTGAAAAAATAAAGTAGAATTTATTTTGCAGAAATTGCTTTACTGCCATATCTAATGCAATATACATATTGAATACTTCAAGGACAATAATTGGATCTTTTTCATGTTTGAAATCCCATTACCTAGTACTGTGTGTGGCATGCTGTAAGCATTTAATAAATGGATATTGATAGAATGAATGCATTTTGTAAATAAAGGTGTTTCAGTGTAGGCTAGATTATGTGGTTGTAATGACCCCCATGTTGTAATTTTCATCATTAGGGTTTCTTTCTAATTTGGTCTTGAGGTCTCTCTCTTGAGAGTGGCCGTAAGTCAAGATAGACACTCTCTAAGAGAGCCTTGATGGGGAAAAAGTTAGATTGGGATGTGTGCGTCAGGTGAGGCACAATGCGGAAGTGAAACCAACATGCATGATACAGAAGAAATTTATCACTCACCAGTCCCAGGGAGCTTAGGGGTGCCAATGGAAAGCTGAGTAGATGTCTAGAGGTGGTAGAGAACTCAACTGGGGGGTGAGGAGGGGAGACAGAGACATCTGTAGGACTGTGGGCCATGGACATTATCCCTTAGGCTTTCCTGGGAGCTGTGGATTGGCTAGTCTAAACAAAACATGCCTGAAGGTGAGAAACTTATTTATGTAACTCTGGTGTTAATCATTAGGTTTTATGGTCCAGCTGTGAGGTGTGTTGAGTTTTAGGTCAGTGAGATGAAGAACAAGCAGGCTATTTTGCAAACAACCACACAGGGAGGGGAAGTTTTAATTAGGCCATAGGTGATGGATGGTACCTATCTTGGTTTCAGACAACTTTTGTCAGGCCTAAAAATGGACACCAAGGCAGCCACTATATTAAACAAATTTATGACACCCCAAATCTTACAACCTGTCTGTCTTGGATGAGTCAAACCTCCACTGTAAATTGCCATCACTGTGGGATCCAGAATGAAGGAGCAGGCACTCTTTGGGACAGTACAAGCTTCGTGGAAGTGGGAAAAGAGAACATGGCAGAAACCTCAAAAGCTCTCAAAGCTTCTGTTGCAAATAGCACATATCACTTCTGTGCACATTTTGCTGACCAAGGCAAGTAAATGACCAAGCCTGTTATCAATAAGACAAGGATGTATATTCCTCCCTCAGGAAGGAGGAATAAATATTTTGAATAACCTCATCCCCCAGGAAAAGGATGTCTGTAAGTGATAACAGCACATTATCATCTGTTTTATTTTTTCTGAACAACACAAGGTTGCAGAAACATCATCCTTTACAAGAATTATTAGCATATTATTTTCATATAATTTTGTTCCAGATGCTCTTTAAAAAGAATTTCCAAGATTAATTTCTTCTTTGAAAGAGTATGTTGACACACAGCATAATCACAGCAGAATAAGTCTATTAAAGTAGGACACCGGTAGGTAATGAAAAGTTGCTAAGTTACTCCTAAAGGCAATCTTTTTGTTGAAGTATTAGCACTTCAAATAGAAAATAGAATATATGTGTTAATCCCAAGTCAATAATATGGTCTGCATTGACAGTTGCTGACTGAAACTAAATTGGTTTGAAGGGACAGATCTGCAGCCAGGTGGGCCAGTTAATACAGGAAAGTTGGTTTGATTTTTAAGTTGCCTTTGTGCAATTCTAGTTTTTATGAGTTCCAGCTTAGTTGTGAATGAAGCATGCAGAAGCCCTGGGAAAATAGTCTACACATTAGTTGGTGGCTTCAGAAGGGGTGGAGACTGCTGAAGAACATCATATGCAATTGATCTAAGCTTAGCTGAGGCATACTTTGCTCTGTTTTCAAATATATGTAGCAGACTATCATTTGGGCAATTTATCTACATATGATAATTCTTTCAAAGAAATTTGAAAAAGGATATGATTGGCTTCAGAAAATATTTTCAAAAAATTAGACCAAAGACTGCATATAACCTGGAAACATGGTAGATCATTAGTAAATTTCATTCCTTGCCAGAGCAATTTATATTCCTTTTCACTTTCCTTTGGTCCAAAGGTGACAGTGCCTGGAAAGGAAATACTCTCTCTAAATGCAGATGCCTGTGCCTGCCCAATCACTGCCCTGCCTGTGTTGCTTTCAAAAGAGGAAATGCAGTTCCGCCAGCCAGAGAACCTATTACTACTCTGAACTTGGCTGGCAGGTTGGTTTACAGATTACCATCTTGTGGATGCACATTTATGGCCTAGAATCCCCAGTACTCACTTTATAATAGAACGCGTGAGAGAGTGATGATAAAGTGGCACAACCCTGTACATCATCCCCATGGCAACTGGATCACAATGAAAAGTCGCTGCTGGTGTAAAGGCAAGATGTTTTCTTCCTGGTACAAAATATTACCTTCAAAAGCTGCAACTGGCAAGGGGCTCAGAAGAGCTATTTCTTCCCCCATCTCTCTATCTTTTTCTCAGCAGGTTTTTTTGTTGTTGTTGTTCTCACCTTTACACCAGCCTCTCTCTCCTCTCTTTTATGTAACCATGAAAACCCAAGAAAAATGGGCATCCTTTTTTCTAAGCTTTTTCATCTTCCCTAAGCTTAATAGCCACCAGCACAGTTTAAGCTATCCAATTATCAGATAGCGAGGAGGCCGCCTCAGAACCATGCAAACATCCTAAATGTTTGGCGTTTGGAGCTTTTAATTTCTTCCACAGTGCTCCAAATAATGTGTTCTGATTAAACACACAGGAGTGTTTGCCTAACAATTGCTCTGAATCTCCATCGTTTGTCTATGTGAATTATTCTGAGCCCTAGAAGGGGGAAAGCTTCTCTTCATATGTTGATGAACCTATGCAACTGTGGTCAATCACAAGTATCCAGAGTGTAGGTGAAAGAAACTAATGTTATGATTCAAGTGATCAAGTAGTACTTTCCCCTCACTAGTACAAAACACAAATTTCTTGTCCCCTGGACAACACTGAAAGCTATTTCTATGTAGAGAGAGTGCCAGTTTCCCTAAATCAGAAGCCAGAAGTATTCCCTAAACTTGACCCAATTCTTCTATTAAGTACTGAAAGGCCATTTCTCTTCTAATTTTTTAATTATATCTCTATTTCCAATATATTGGGCGTTCAAAGTGCCCCCTAATTTCAGATGATGTTTTAAATCTATTACCTTATTTCTATATTGGAAAAGAGGGGAGGGAAAAATCCTTTTACTGTTGTAACTATATAAATGTAACTATATATATGTATGCACTTATGTCAACATTTGTTGATAATGACCACCAAAAACCTGCTCCTGTCTTTTTGCTAAATGCATACTGATGATTAGACAATGATATATCAATTAACAGCTGCCAACTACTAAATATGAGGTCAGAAATGACAAATTAGTGCTATGTTTGCTAGTCAGTTATGGCCCTCTCTCCCTGAGCACAGACAAAATCTCAGAATTCTTCTTACCGCAGTTCTCCAAGCAGTCACTATCAATTGATTGGAACTGACTCACAACATAAAGCCTATTTCCTCTTCCCAAACAAGATAATGCATTGACTTAAAAAAGGAAACACAAAACTAGATTAAATCCCTGTCAAAAATGTAAATCAAATAACACAAATTCAGCTACATGAAGAAAATCTAAGCTTTTGTTACTAGATACAAATTCAAGGGAGTCACGGAACATAGCAACAAATAGAAGTGGCTCCTACTGTGGATAGTAAGCTCTTTGAGGGAGAGGTATGTGAATTATTTATTTTCAGATTCCCAGGCTCCCTCTCCAATAATTTGAAATGATTGGCCTGAATCTACGCTTATTCAATTGAATTGAAATTCCAGAGAGTCAGACAAAGAGAACACGGTATATGAAATATACAGCCATTGAGAAAAACAGTTGAATACTAAGATAGACATGAATCAAGTGACACTTTTCTTTTTTCTTTTTGAGACAGAGTCTCATTCTAGAGTACTGTGGCATCAGCCTAGCTCACAGCAACCTCAAACTCCTAGGCTTAAGTGATCCTTCTACCTCAGCCTCATTGTTTTATTCATTCTAGACCCCAGAAGCAGGACTGTATACAGCCTAGGAAGGAATCAAGTCTGGCAGGCGACCAAATGGATTTGGTTTGCAGAATTCCAGCCCTGCAACTACAGAGTTTCTCCTGTTAATGTGAGGGCATTGATTAGGAAGGAATGGGATACTTAAAATTGTGATAGGGACATCTGGAAAGATCTTGATGGAGCTGGGGACTATCAATCTCAAAATTCTGCAGATTTCCTTTGGCAGCAGAAGTAGCCCTTCCATTCTGTTTGAGGATCTCAGCCCTCGTTTACCTGAAGAATGCATATACCCACCCCTCGCAAGGTACTGTTGGTCTTTCTGAGGAGCTATTTCCACGACCTTTTTTTGCTTTCAGTCTTACAACTAGACTCAAGTTCTAGTAGAAATCAAAAGACGAGGCACAAAGAATTACCTGTGAGGAGGCAATAAACACCAAGGAACTACGTGGCTTTTTCTAATTATATAGACAGAAATCTGGGTGATATTTTCAGAAATATACATTTAGGATGTGGGATTGTGGCAGACAAAAATATAAAATTGGATCAGTCAGGATGAATTTATTGATACGGGCCCACTAAGCAAGATTCTGTATTGAATATTTTAGCTTAAGGGGCTAGAAATGGCTCTAACATTTTGGGGGATAATTGACTAAAATATAAGCCCAATAATAATATGCACTAAATAAAGTCAAAATTCCAGAACTGCCTTAGTATAGTGTAGAGGAGAGTATTCAAAGACTTAGGGTTTGGAATATTAGAATAGAAATGTCATGTAAGATCTGCTCACCTATCCTGGGAAGGCCCAGAAGATACAGTTTCCCCAGGACTATGAGAAATAAACTGTGATGCATTCTTGAAAGTCTCTCTGGTGGTTATAAGATACAAGTGGGAATCACTACCTTGGACTGAGATTTCTAAATCTAATGGAAATAATGGGATTCTGGGGTGTCAGGAGCTAAGAATATGGTGGGTGCGATTAGCATAATGAATAGTAGAGCCAAAGTCGTAATCAGAATAGTTTGACTCAGAAAGGTCCATGATGTAAACCAGCTGATCATGATGACCCTAGAAAAGAAATAAATGGGGCATCCCTGAAGAATAGCAGTGAAGGGAACTCTTTCCATGTGAAGAACTTTGAGCAGTGTACCTGGTTGTTCATTTTGCCTGGAAGGAGAGACAGCAAGAAGTATGAGTCTATTCTATATCAATTTATGGGTTATGGCCAATAGTTTGACTAAATGATCAAAGACTTGGAGGAAATACAATTAGGCAACTGGTGACAAGGAGGTTTGTATAAGATATATGTGGATAAACCTCTCCAAGTTGGCATAGAATCACAGAATGTGAAGATATTTGTGTCCCAGGTGAATGATCACCAAAAGGTGACCTAAGTAGAGCAGGATTTTAATCATCAAGTGGTTAAGATGACCCATTCTGTGGATACCAGTCAGTGTTTTCTCCCAGAATCTCCTGTCGTTGCACAAAGAGCAAAGTGGCCATGGTAGCAGAAATGGAGGTTATGTATGGGCTTATCAACATGGACTTTCATGACCAAGGTCAATATGGTTGTGGTCAGTATTGATTTCTTTAAAAAGTGATGCTCTTTCCATGATGGAAGATGTCCAGTGTAATAATTTGCCACAGTGTATCTGGCTGATCATGCCAGGGAAACGGTGCCATATTAGATGCTTGGAGTTGGTTTTGCCAAAATTCTTATGTTGAAACTCTAATAAAAATGTAATTATATTAGGAGGTGGGGCCTTTGGAAGGTAATTAGATCATGAGGGTGGAGCTCTCATGAATGGGATTAGTTCCCTTATAAGAAAAGACTGGAGTGATAACTATCTCTTTTCTGCCATGTGAGAATACAACGGTAAATTGGTAGTCTACAACCTGGAAAAGGACCCTCGCCCAAACTTGACCATGCTTGCACCCTAATCTTGGACTTCCAGCTTCCAGAACTGTGAAAAATAACTTTCTGTTGTTTATAAGCCACCTAGGCTGTGGTATTTTGTTATAGCAACCTAAATTAAGAAATGTATATATGAATACATTTTTATGTGTGTGTATGTGTGTATACACACAATATTTTTCTTTCCTCTTTTATTACTTTACCATCTAACATAGAAATGTTAATAATAGTCAATTTTATATCTTGACATTTAAGTTACAAGATTATCAAAGGAGAGTGAGAAGACTATCACCAAACAACTTTGTATCCTCTTCTGGGAAAATGGTTAGCATGTTTTTGGCATTTGCAGGATATTTGTATCATGTGAGGCAGTAATTTGACTTTACTTATTGTCTTTATTTAGAGAGTAAGTGTGGCTTAAGAAGATGTATATGGGTGTCAAGTGGATAAGGGGTAGAATGTGATACCATTTTTGATGTGTAAACTTGGCCAGGCTATAGTTGCCAACTATTCAGTCGAACACTAATTTCGGTGTCGCTGTGAAGAGATTTTGTAAATGTAATTAAAGTCTCCAATCAGTTGACTTTAAGCAAAGGAGATTATCCTGGATAATTTTGGTTGGCCTTAAAGTTGAGCTGAGGTTTCTCTTGGGGAGCAGGGCAAGAGACAGAGACAGAGAAGAAATTCCACCTGTGGACACTTGGCTCATACCTGTGGGTTTCAGCCTGATTGTGGTCTTCCCTTCCTCAGTGCTTGACCTACAGAGTACAAAACAGTATAGAGTTTGGACTTTGAGACTTACTTAGTCATTCACCACAATAATATAAGCCAATTCCTGTAATAAATAAATTTTAAAATATCCGCACATGCACACACACACATATATGCACACATATGTATGTGTGTGTGAATGTATGTGTGTGTGTGTGTGTGTGCGTGTGTGTGTGTGTGTGTGTGTGTGTGTGTGTCTCCTAGTGGTTCTGCTTCTCTGGTTAAATCCTGACCTATACATGTGGGTTGCAGAGTCCCAACTCCAACATCACAGAATAGAGTTTAGAAGAGTGGGTTTGAAGCTGAGAGATGATATGACAACAATCAGCATACAGAGCTTTCCCATGAAGAGTAGACAAGGGATTCCACAACTACAAACAAGGGTCAGCTCAGAGAGTACAGGGAGCTTCTCTTCTCAAGGGTCTGGAAGAGAAAGGCCCAGGTAGGTGACTGCAATGGAAGTCCCTTCAGCCTAGCCATTTAGGAATGGCAGAGGTGAGTAAGAGAGGGTGATTGTGTGGCTCGTGTGGCATGGGAGAGACAGCTCCATGTCCAGAGGGATGCGGGGTAGGCAACTAGATGTGTGGTAGTCATAACTTCCAGAGCAGAAAACAGCATGTCATAGGAAAAAGACTTCTTGCTCCATCCTTGCACAGAGAGCCGTGGGGAGGCAGCTCTGTGGTACAAGGGATTGGCTCCCTGGACTTCCAGAGTCTTCCAGGGCAAGGTACCCCAGGACCTCTAACTTTTGTCTACTCCCTGCCATGCTACTGACCGTAGTGAGACTACCAGGAATAGCAGCAATGTCAAGATTCATGGTGAAAGCTCTTTATAAAACTAGTTCATCAGAGCCTCAGCCTTAGCAGCAGCAACATTGCAATAAAACTGTCCTGGAGTAGCATGTGAAACCTGGATAAGAAAGAAAGAATTCGGGAAATATTCTGGGAGTAGCATGATGTGTCCAGTACTTTCTAGGACACCCAGAATTATCCTGTTCTGGTAATCTTAGTATTTTATGCAAAAGAAACACACACAACAGAAAATCCCTAAGAGTCTCAATTCCAGTACCTGCAAGGCCCACAGGTAACATAAGTGAATGAAGTGGATCAGGTGTGAACTCTGACAACCCACAGACCACACACTCCACCTACAAAAGGAAAGTTCACACAGCTCTGGCCTACTGATGCTAAGAGAGAGATTAGCCTACTGTTGCCAGATCTTCTGATTTGCTTTTTAAAAGACACTAGGAAAAAAAGATTTTGATACATCTTCTAATTTTTAATGTGTATCACTTACTTTTTTATTTCAAACACTGTGATTTGAAGAGAACACATATATGAGCACCTGTCTGTAATCTCGGCTCTAATCATTAAAGAAATTGGAATAAAGTAGGATTAGCTTAAATCTCATTTCTTTTCCTTTTTTTCCCTCTCTTTCCTGTTGCTTGTGCCCCCTGAGTCTGTCTGCTATATAATCCTTCAGTACTTTTATTTCTTCACACAAGAGATTTTCATGGACGGTATATCTCAAATCACATTACAAAGTAATTGAACAAGGAAATATTTCTTATGATTTTAACAGCTATGAAAACTCAGACAAGAAACTACATAGGCAAACACTGAGACTCATTCAACACATTGAGTCTAAAAGAACCTAGTGATGTAATCAAATGGAGCTTGAAGTTTTAAGAGTATATAATATCTGGTTTTATTTTTTGTGTTTTTTGTTTTTACTCTTTGTTTCATCGTCTCCCAAGAGCAGCCAGCATCATGCAGATTTAAATGTGCTTTTAAGGGAAGCCCTTAGAATCCTCTTGAAAGAAATGATCTGAAAGTGCTTATTTTGGTGTGGCTGTGTTGAACACTAATTAACAGCTGGCTTACTGAGGAAGCTGTCAGTTCTCTCTCTCATCTATGAAATGTGTTACCTAACCTAAGTTATACACACCTGATCCTAGTCTACAGTGAGCACCTTTCTAGATTCTTTTTGAAGTGTCATTTCAAAACTGCATCCTGAATCTATCTGTGTGACGCATTGATTCCAAAGAAAAGAATAAAGGAATTTTAGGTAAGGCCCTAACAGAGAAGATGGTTATCATTTAAGTTACCTGCTTTTAAAATATTCTCTCTTAACATGAATTTAAATATTGGCAGATGTTTAAAGAGGATGAGCTATATCAGAACAAGAAGCATAGAAAGTAAATTTACCCTGTAAATGCTGGCAATAGAGAGTAGGAGTTCAAAATGAATTTTCTAAAATGTGCAAAGAATAAAAGGGTCTTGTTTTTGTTTTGTGTATCAATGTTTTCCACATAACTAAAATCGAACACGGAGCAGCTTAAAAAGAAATCTGAACATTTGATTTTTTAAATGGATCACTGCTTTTACTAAGGAAGAAGAAAAATAAACTGCAGAGCTACAGATATGAATTTTATAAGGTAATGAATGTCAAATCCAAGAACACTAAGTCATGAAAATTATTTCCTCTTTCAACATTTAGTAATGTATGAATACTTCAATTATAAATATTGATGAAGATGTTTCATTAATTATTTGCAGATTATGATATTACTAAAGATATTTATACTAATATTATTTATTAAATACAACAAACTTTAGGCTTGTCATGAAGGAAAAATATGACAAAGAAAGGGGCTTTGTATCCAGCTGCTTCATACAGAAAGCACCCTATTCAGGATGAGAGATTTGAGAAGAGAGGAAGAGAAATTTGAAATCCCCAAACTCTATTTCAGAAGTTCTCATTGGTCATGTACCAGATAATAGTTCATTTCTTTACTTTAATATTCCCTGTGCTTTCAAATTATGTGTAGAGGCTGTCAAAACAGGCTATTGTTTAGGCAAACACAGTAACCAGTTCCTCTATCAATCTTTGTGAGTTCCTTGCGCAGCAGAATGGGACCTGCTGCATCTACATGCGGAGTTAAGTGCCCAGACATCTGCTTGTGCCGTGGTCAGTTGCTTATTATGGCTTCAATATTCTAGTGGTTCCTGTCATAGTCCTCAGTTAAGTTCAGGACACTTAAGAAACAGGTAAATGAGTAGCAGCATGAATTTTCTTAGTGGGGAGGGGAAAGTCAGAAAACTTGAAGCTTATTCTTTTGTCCATTTACTCGCTGTGCCGCTTTTATTTTTGGATACCTGTTTCTACATCTGCGAAAGAGCTACAGAGAAACAGAGTCAATATTGTGTGTTGAAAAGAGCTTTGGCTTCAGATAAGTGAACAATACTGACTCAGCTGGTTGTTGGTTGCATGAAGTTTGGTGATACACTCCGTCACTCTAGAGTCAATTTTCTTATTGTAAAGGGGAGTCCCTATATTAAACCTCCCTGCAGCATTGCGATTTGGCTATCATAACACCTGCACTTAACAGATAGTCCGAAAATAATAACTATTACCATCCTTGTTAAAGCAAGCCCCTCATCTTGTTTCCATTCTCTTTCCTTTCCATCAATACCGTGGAGGGTGCAGGTGTTTCACATAAAAAGTTTCAGACACCTTAGCAATATAATATAAAATACTAGTTATAATACCACTAATTTCTGCAATTTAAACTACTTTTAAATTTTAAAGGGCTTCCATATTTACTATTTCATTTGATTTTCAAAAGACTTTAATAATCTGGGAAAATAGCATTATCCTCATATATCAGTTAGCCTTTGTTGCATAACCAACGATTCCAAACTTAGTAGCCCAGGACAATACTGTTTTATTGCTTGGGATTCTGTGGGTCAGGAATTTATGTTGAACTCAGAGGGGAAGGTTCATCTCAGTTAACCTCAGAATGCTTAAAACAGGTGACTTATGTTGGCTGGACATCACTAGGGCTGGTACAGCCAAGAAGGGCTCATTACATGCTTGGGCTTTGGTCTTGGCTGTCAGATGTGTGCCTTGGTTCTCCTCTACAAGGTCACCCTTTCCATGTGGCCCCTCTCCCCAGTAAGATAGCCTGGCTCCAAAAAAGCAAAAGCAGAAGCTGTCAGGCCTCTTAAGGCCTAAGCTGAAACTGACACAGTATCACTTCTGCTGAATCTTCTTGGGTAAGGTGAGTCATAAAGACAGATGCAAGGGAGGAGGAAATAGGCTCCACCTCTTAATGTGAAGAACAGTGCATGTGTGTAAAGAAATAGGTGGACGTGTTAGCAGCCATCTTTGCAGATGATCGGCCAGCCCTCATTTCACACAGGAGAGAACAGGCCAAAAGACGTTGGGCCACTTGGTTAATGTCACATAGTCAGTGTGTGGCAGAACGATAATGAATATTCAATTCCTAAAGCCCAAGTTCAACAGTGGTAAACAGATGACGGTAAGAATATTTTCTAGAGAAGAAATAGAAGGAAGGGGACAGCTAACCCTGAACAGCCAAGTTGTGGAGGGATTTAGACACTTACAAAGACCTGCCATATTTCACTGGTTGGTGGTGTTGGAAAGGAAGTTAAAATGTTGCCTATTAACTGGTATTACAGTGTTCACAAGGTGACGTCCTGTAGGATTTGAGGTTGTAGTTAACTCTGACTCCTGGGCTCTAATCAGCACAGCAGTATAGTCAAACTCTACGACTGCCAATGTTATTCTAGAAAAGGATTTCATTGAAATAATATATATTTTGGCTCCTGGTGATGAATAGTGGTGCTTTATTTATCTGTATGAAGAACTGTAAGTGTTTTCTGAGATTCAGCACCGTATTACAACTACTCTATATCCGGGAAAAAAAATAAGCTTAAAAATTTGCTCATCTCTAAGCTGTTCATAGAATATTAGTTTGACCATCAAGCAGCCATTACTCTAATTCTCCCTACTACTTTATTTCAAACAAACAAATTATTCCAAGTAGAAAAATCAAATAACCATAAGATTAAGAGAACAGGGCCCCTGGTTTGATGGTCCAGGAAATTTAAACAGGGGCCAGATGATAAAGACCTTATGCCAAGAGGTTTTGGGTGAGCCCTATAAAATAATGGAGATGTCATCTTGAGTGTTGGCTTTATAGGCTACTCAGTCATATGTGTCATGGATGGCCAATTTGGCATCTCATGGCACCACTGTGGCCACTTCCTTTTGGGACCAGGCTCAGGACACCTTGGCCTTGCCCTTGGCCTCCTCCAAGTGACAGCTAGAGCCCAACCCATTGTGGAGATAATAGAAAGGCCTGGCTCTTTCAACATGAGAAAATTACATTTCTTCTCTTCCCAAATCATTCCTGATTAAGCAATTATGAGACACAGGCTCTTAAAACAGAGGCTTGACTAATTTAGATATGTGTGGACAAAGGAGTTATTAATGTTTCCTTTGGCCCTCAATTTCTTGGCTCCAAACCAGAGCACTCAGATGTGTCCCCCATGAATGGATACAATTGAAGATGGGTGGGATGGTCAGGGACCCTCTCACAACAAGCCTGGGCTGCTGCCATACCTCTGCCAAAGTGGCTTGTATGAAGGAAGGTCAAGATGCAGGGTTGTAGCTCAGGATATCACCCAATGAGCAACACACTTCAGCTAATCACTACAATGAGCATGTGACAGGGGCCAGTTTCATTGTGCTTTTGTTCCTTTCATCCATACTGGAGGCTGGCCTCTCAATGATCTATCAGCTTCAAATTTACTCCATTGAAAGCTGAGACTGACTTCTCTTGAAATTAATTATTTCTCAGATTGCTCCGTTAAATAAGGATGTGCTTACTGGCTCAGTTGCTCTCCTTTTCATTTTGAAATATATTTTTATTTCATTTAATAATCCATTTAATTGTACCAATAAACTAAAGTTTCCTCTACTTAAATTTTTCTACAAATATAGACAGTACCTTTTAATGTTTAATGCTTAAAGTACTACATTAAAATTGTGAGTATTTTCATCTATCATAGTTCTTACTTTCCATTTTTGTCCCAAGGTCAGTAACTTCATACTATTCTTTAAGGACCCCCTGTGTACCTTTAAAATCAACTTTCTCCCAGTGAGTGTGGCTCTGAGGCCAGGGCCAGGCCTCCATCCAAGTGGCCAGGCCTAGACTTTAGGATAGTCTAACAGCTAAGGATTGTCATGTAATGAACTCAGAGAGAAAACAAATTCTCATAAAAAGCTCCCCTTCAACTGAGCATTCTCTGCTTGCCAGGTGTTCTGCTGTATACTTTACACACATAATCTCATTTCATCCTTACAACCACCTGTGATGGATGGTGCCATCCCGATTTAACAGATGAGGCTTACTGAGTCTACGGATCTCGTGCTCTCTACAAGCACTAGCAAGTGGGGCACTGGGATTTAACTCTAGTTTTGTTTGCCTCCAAAGCATTAAACTGCATCCTGAAAATAATATAATAGAAAAAAAAGCAGATATTTCAGCAGACCCGTTAACCTAGTGAGAAAAGAACTGAGCACAAATGGAGAATTTGGTGTCAGGTGAGAGTAAGAGTTTGAAGTAGAAGTTAGGAGGGAGGACCTGGAATAACGTCCCAGCAAGGTTCTTGTTCTTGTCATAGATTTTAAGGTGTTTCTGCAGCCGGAACTGGGCTGGGAGGGCTTAGGAGCACAATTTGGGAGTTTTCAGAACTCTCAAGGGAACCCACTGAGGCAAAGCAGCACACTCTGCCAGCAAAAGCCCAGGAGAGAACACTGGAGATGTGCGGACGTCTTTCTCTAATAAGTTCTGGACATTTTCCATCTTCTTTTTGGCCTAGCCACAATTAATCTTTGCTTTAAATCTCACAAATTTTGCAAACTGTGAAAGGAATTATATACACAGTCGTACCTCTGTAAATGCAGGGGATTGGCTCCAGGACCCCCGCGTATACCAAAACCCACATGTAATCAAGCCCTGCAGTTGGACCTGCAGAGCCCATATATACCCAAAGTCAGCTCACTCTATACACGGGTTCCATATCCCAAGAACACTGTATTTTTGACCCACATTTGCTTGAAAACAAGTCCATGTATAAGAAGACCCGTGACATTAAAACTTTCTAGACCTCAGTTTTAAAAAAATAAAAATAAATAAAACTTGCATTGTTTGAGGCCGGGCACGATGGCTCACACCTGTAATCCTAGCACTTTGGGAGGCAAGAGTGAGACCATATCTCTACTAAAAATAGAAAAAATTAGCTGGGCATGGTGGCACCCACCTGTAGTCCCAGATACATGGGAGGCTGAGGGAAGAGGATTGCTTGAGCCCAGGAGTTTGAAGTTGCTGTGAGCTAGGCTGATGCCACTATACTCTAGCCCAGGTGACGGAGCAAGATTCTGTCTCAACAACAACAACAGAAGACTTGCATTGTTAACAGGTCAACTGTATTCTTTTTAAAAATGGTTTAGTTTATTTTTATTGACAAATTAGAATTGTATATATTTAAGGAGTACAGTGTGATGTTATGATACATGTATACATTTTTGAATTCCAAAATTCTACTTAACAATGACCACAAAGAAAAACAAAAAGAGGAGAGGATTCTTACACCATAATATATTTTTTATTCACATGAATAAAATTTCATAATATGATAAAAGAAATTATGAAACCAGAAATAGTTGTCATTCTTGGAGAAGAGATCTTTCACACAATAACAATAATTATGATAAATAATATTTACTTAGCATTTACCATGGAGCAGACATTGTGCCAAATCCTTTATATCATGCCATTTATCCATTTTTGCAATCTGGTGAGATAGCTACTAGCCCCCTGTTGACAAGTGAAGACATTAAAGTTTAGTGGTGGTACCAAATCTTCAGATTTCAATAATCATCCTCCTGTTACAAAATAAATTGTCCTCCTGTTAGCAATATAAATATTTCCCATAGTCTTGGAAATGTTTCTCCATATGTCTCTCTAGATGTCTATAATAAAGGCTCATAAGATAGTAATATAAGTTCCTTGTCATCAAAACATAGCCTGGATGCTTGCCCCTTTATTGCATTTCCTTCCATTGTGGTGCTCTGCAAACTTCATGTGCATACAAATCACCTGGGTATTTTGTTAAAATGCAGACTCTGATTCAGCAGACCTGGGGTGGAGCCTGAGAATCTGCATTTCCAACAAGCTCCCAAGTGGCTAGTTTTTGGTCCACACTTTGAGTAGCAAGGATTAGGGCTTTGCTCCTGTCTCAGTGTATTCAGGCTGCTAAAACAAAATACCTTAGACTGAGTAATTTATAAGCAACAGAAATTCATTGTGTATAGCTCTGAAGGCTGGGAAGTCCAAGATCAAGGTGCCAGCAGATTCTGATGAAGGCCCACACCTCACAGATGGAGCCTCCAGCTGTGTCTTCACAAGGTGGAAGCAGCAAACGGAGTGCCTCAGACCTCCTTTATAAGAGCACTGCTATGGTTGAAATGTGTCCCCTAAAATTCATTTCTTGGAAACTTAATCCCCAAAGCAAAAAATGTTGTGATGTGGGAACTTTAAGAGGTAATTAGGTCATGAGAGCTCCTTTCTCATGAATGGATTAATGCAGTTATCTTAGGAGTGGGTTAGTTATCACGGGAGTGGGTTCCTGAGAAAGGGATGAGTTTGACCCCCTCCCTCTCCTTCTCTTAAGCTCTTCTGCCCTTTCACCTTTCACCATGGATGACACAGCAAGAAGGCCCTTGCCAGATGCCAAGCCCTTGACCTTGGACTATCAGTAATAAATTTATTTTCTTTATAAATCACCCAGTCTGTGGTATTCAATTATATCAACACAAAATGGACCAAGGCAGGCATTAATCCTATTCATGAAGATGGAGCCCTCATGACCTAACCACCCCCCAAAAGCCCCACCACTTAATACTATCACATTGCAGATTATGTTTCAATAGACATATTTTAGGAGGACACAAACATTCAGACCCTAGCAGCTTCCAAGTTTCCTGCTAGCAGTATTGAATGAATTCTGGATGGTCCTGAGGACAGCCTCAGCTTAGGTTATTGGATGGTTCCCTAAACTTTGCACTATAGACCTGGTCAAGACATGGGAGTTAGGGCTAGCAGGACAACATTTTCTGAAGATATCTGTTCAGCCCTGAGGCAGGGGAAGATTTTACTCTCCCTGCTTTCCAATAGTAGCTAGAGTTTTAAATTACTGTGTTGCTACAAGCTCACATTAGAATGTTTACATCAATACCAGCCCAAGGGTTATTTATGTTCTATTGGGCTGGTGATTACGTGCTATTGTAAGATTAAGAGTTCATAGCTACATTGCTGGTATTGATAAATAAAAGATCCCTGATTATTATTTTTAGCTTTTCCTGGAGGCCAAATAGAGACCAGGTGTTTTACATTAACATGAATGACAGCACAATTTCGCTCAGTCAATACCTAGTGAGTAGCGACTATTGGCTTGCCTCTCTTTACACAACTGATGGATTTTGTAAGTTATCCTTAAATTGAATTTGTGAATGTAAGTGTCGTTTTCCCAAAGACTTACACCATGATTTCAGTTTTATATTATATTATTTTTATATTGATGTATAATGGGCAATGAGCCTTAGGTTATTTTTTTCCTTTTGTGTAATTAATTATATAAACTTGAGCAAATTGTCACCTTCCTTGAGAAAAAATGTACCCAAGAAGATTGACAACACTGTTGCACACACACAACCATACACAGCACACAAAGTTCTAGGACATATTAGTTTCCGTACCTGGCAAATGGCAAGGTCCCTTCCACCATTATGAATCTGTAATATTATGATTCTAGAACAATGCTTATTAAACTTTAATGTGCATAATTCACTTGAGTATCTTGCTACAACACTAATCATTATTTAGTAGGTCTGGGTTAAGGCCCAAGATTCTGCATTTCTCACAAGCTCCAAGTGATGCCAATGAGAGTAGTATATGGACCAAAGCCCTACTAAACAATATTGATGCCCCTTTTCCCATCAAGAAATTATGAATTTCTTTATATAAACATGGACATATACACTTAAAAGACCTCTTATTTAAAGAAACTCAGATAAATATTTATACAGCATGTAAAAAAAAACTTATCATAAAGCATATATGTGCCTTAAGAATATATTATTTTTACTATTACACATCTATTAGAATGGCTAACATTTAAAAACAAATTAAAAATTGACAACCTTAATTGATGAAAAAGGATGTAGAGGAATAGGAACTCATGTTCTTTTCTGATGTGAATGCAAGATGCCACAATTACTTTGGAAGATAGTTTGGCAGTTTCTTACAACACTAAAGATAGTCTTTTTGTATAACTCAGCAATCACCCTCCTGAGTATTTGCTGATTTGAAACTTATGTACACACAAAATCTGCATGCAATGTTTATCGCAGCTTTATTTATAATCACAAAGAACTGAATGCAACCAACATGCCTATCAATATGTGAATCAATAAACAAATAGTGGTATATTCTTACAATAAAAAACTATTTGTCAATGAAAAGAAATGATCTATTAAAGACACACAAAGACATGAATGATGTTAAATGCATATTGCTAAACAAAATAAATCAGACTGAAAAGGCTACATTACATACCATACATTTTTAATTACATGACATTCCAATATAGGCAAAACTACAGACAAGGTAAACACATCAGTGATTGCCAGTGGTTCTAGGGACAGGGATTGAATAGATAAAGCACAGGGGATGTTTTTAGGGAGGTAAAACTATTCATTATACTGTAATGGTA
The DNA here is from genome assembly GCA_963575035.1 of Avahi laniger. NCBI lineage: Eukaryota > Metazoa > Chordata > Mammalia > Primates > Indriidae > Avahi > Avahi laniger. The sequence continues at coordinate 74,518 of CAUYSK010123476.1, forward strand.
GATACATGACACTACACTGTGCATTTATTGGTATCCATAGAACTTCATGGCATAAAGAGTGAAGCTTAATGTACAAAATTAAAAGTAATCATTCAAGAGATTGAAGTATTCAAGTATGGGAGGCAGAATTACATTCTTATAAAAGAATGTAACTGTGTTAAAGATGTATGATGTGATCTTACTAAAGAGGGTGAGGAGGAAAAATGCTGAACTAAGTACCTTGGAAATGAGTGAAGTTTCTATGACTAAAGGCATAAGGAACAGTACATATACACTGTGCTTTAGTTGAAAACATTGTTTTCCATGGGTGTATGCGTTAAAAATTATACATGTATACTGGAATTGACCAACTAAATAAACTAAGGGCAGATTGTGGTGACCAGTTTTCTTACTCTTAGAGTAGGTGTTTACAGATAAGCAAGGGAAGCAGGTTAAAACAACTCAGGTAGTAATGGATTAGAGTTGAAGACATCAGTATGAACTCATGTCTAGTTTAACAAAGATACAGCTGGCTACATATAGAAGTATTTATAGTATAGAAACGTATGTTTCCTTGTCCCATCAGCTGAGAGGGCCTAGAAGCACCAACACCCCAGTAGCAATGAGCATACCTAGCATCAAGACTGATAATGGGAGCCAGAATTTTAGAGAAATGTCTGATTCCAAGACTGGAACAGGAAATATACAACATAGCTGTCAAAATCTTGTAGTACTAGCAAGCAAGAAAGTGCTCAAAATAAACAAACAATCCAGCAGCAGCAACAGCAGCAGCACCAACAGTAAAACTCCACAATGATGGGGTGAAAGGAGCACAGGAGTGAATCGAAAGAGCTCTCCACGGCCAAATCTGGAAGGATTTCAGCAAATTAAGTAAGTAAATAGTATTGGATTATAATCCAGAATGTAAAATAAATATCCATGAATACATATGATATAAATAAGTGATTGAATCAATAAGTAAATGAGGGAGAATAGAAACATACCCCATACAGAAGAATTTCAAATATTAATAATTCACATAGATACTCTGCTCTCAAGGAAGTGGAACGTGATTTCCAACTCCTTAAATGTGGGCTGCATACAGCCAGTTGCTTCTGAAAGTGTGGAAAGACAAAAACAAAGAGTAACTTTACAGTGGAGAAATCTGGCAAATGACCTCAGCCAGATGATCAAGGTTAACATCAACAGTAGTAAGTCATGGTAACAGCACATTGGTACAATGTGATGGAAATAGCACTTTACCTGTGTGGTCTTTCTGCCTAAAACTCATAACACCTAATCATGAGAAAAACATCATGACAGGTCCTAACTGAGGAACGTTCTACAAAATACTTTACCAGTACCCTACAAACTGTCAAAGTCATCAAAAAATATTATAGCTAAGAGGAGCCAAAGGAGACATGACAACTAAATGTAATGTGGAATCCTGGAACAACAGTAACAAAAGAGCTCATTAAGTTAAAAACTAAAGAAATTGGCATTAAGTATAGATTTCTATTAATAACAGTGTTATCAATACTACTACTTCATTGATTGTAACAAATCTACCATATTAGTGGGAAAACTAGGTACATGACACACAGAAACTCTCTGTACTATCTTCCAAATTTTAATACATTTAATTTTAATATACTTTATCTAACCAAGTGTTGTCAGATTCTTTTTCAAAATGGAAACCATGATTTATATCATTTTCTCCCTTCCTTATCTTCCTGATTATAGTGAACATATGCTGACCTAACCTGCAATTTAGTATGAAAGCATGTGGTAGACAAATTATATTCTTTCAAGTAATTCCTTAGTAATTTGAATTAAAAACATAGAATTAATTGGCAATGAGCAGCAGAGACGAAGGCAAAAAGAGGTTTAGCCAAAACTATATGAAAGTAGAAGTTAATAAGGTGTCCAGGTACGTAAAAGAAAATGAAGAAGTTAACAGAAAGAGAAAGAGAACCAAGGGCACAAACAAAAGAAGCAGATATTTCATGAAGAAAGACCATGTGGCCCAGGAAAGGAGGAGAAATCAATCTTCGGATCTGCTTCAGTCTTCAACAATTTTCTGCCAAAACTCCACCTATGTATTTAGCACAAAACTTTCTTCTTCTGGTCCTTGGGGGTCTGATGTTTCCATCAAACTTATCAAAACTGAATAAGGTCACTGTGGGGCTGACTTTGATAAATGGTTTACCTTTATATTGAATTCTTATCTCTATTCTCTCTGTGAGTAGACATAATAGCCTCCCAAAGACTGATGCCCTTTTCACATAAATAGACTCTACTAATCTATTAGCCAATAACTCTAGAAGTTAGCTAAGCCAATGGAACTGAACTCCTTACTCAGTCCCCTGGGATAGATTTTCTTGAGCAAAGAAGAGACTAGCAGAATACTTGAATTTGGGAGATAATTACATAACAGAATCCAGTTGCAATGGATCCTTGCTGGTGAATGTTAAATCATTAGTCTCAGGCAAATGTTCTCATGGAAACATAGGCTTACAGTATATCATGGCTCATCCTTTGTAAGAAAGAGTAAACAATTATGAAAACTACTACGCGTGATTGTTCCCCAGCTCCCTAGCTCCCTATAGTCCTTCCCTAATTATGTCTGAAAATGTTAATTCATAAATGAGAAATTTCAGCCAAACAAATGAAACTCTTTAAGGGAATCATCCTTCTTCTTTATTGAAGCATGCTGAGATCTTCTTTATGGAATAGTTCAAGGAAGCAGAAGTGGCAAATCGGATACTTTTATCACCCCTGAGATATTCTTTTTATTTTTTTAAACTCCCCATGAATCTCAAGCTAATTTATAGGTTTTGATTGGTCTCAAGATGAAATGAAGCTCAGGTAGCTTAGCTCTGTCTCCCTGGTCCAATTTCCTTCCATTACACACAGGCAACATCCTTCCTATTTGGAGACTGTGTTGATGAGGTTTTGTTAATGACTCTGGCCTGCTGAGAGTCCCTGAAGACAACAATGCTTTTTAAAGGTGGTTGTAATTGTTAGACTGTGATAATGCTCCTTGAGATCCTTGCTGTGCATAGCAGTTATCTAATACCCCTAAAATCCCCATCGAGAATTGAACCAAAGTCTTCCTGTGTCATCTGGTGTAATATTTTTCAGTAGAAAAATGAACAAAACCTTTAATATGAAGTTGCAATGCAGTTATAGTTTAACTTAAGGAAGGAAGAATGGGAGTAATATTCTAATCAAGAACAAATATATGTAACATGTCTTTGTTTTCAAAACTCTGCTCCTGAGAAGGACATGAGGCTTGGGAAAAATAAAGTCTCTGACTTCAGTGAACTCACAAACTGGGGGAAAATACAGAAGCATAAAGTACAACCTGTAACACATCAGAAAAGGTGCTCAAATGTGTTTAGGTTAAGGGGGCTAGAGATAAAGCTAATGATGAGGGACTGATACTCTATGGGTAAAGAATGAGACAGGTAAAGCATTAGAGACGAGATAATACTAAATTTGATCCCAAAAGATGAGTAAAAGTTTCCCTAGAGAAAAGTCCAGAGAAGTATATTTCTAGGCAGAAGCATAGAAAAAGCAAAGGTGTGGCAATATAAAAAATGCTTTTCGCGTCAGGGGAAAGTTGGATAATATCATAGGACTAGAATAGTGCCACTCAATGTATGGTCCAAGGATGGGCAGGATCAGTGTCATCACCTGAGAGTGTACCAGAAATGCTAATAATCAGACGCCAATTCATACTGCCCAAATGAGAATCTCTGGAAGAGGGACCCAGAAATCTGAATTTTATCCAGTTCTCTGGATAATTTTGACACAGGTTTGAGAAGCACTGGACGAAAACACTAACTGATTATGGAGACTGAAGCCAGCGAAGGGGAGCAGAGAAGACTGGAGGTAGGGCCAGGTCTTGATGAATCATTGTTATTGATTAAGCATAACTAATCCAACTGAAAATATAGTGAATGATATAAATGATTGGTTTTGGATGAATAACACCATGCCACCCCAAAATAAATATAATCTTGGATTATGAATGTCACAATGATGGTCCAACAACCAGGAACTAACTCTGTGTACCCATCTTACAAAGCGAAGAACAAAGCCAGTCCAAATTAAATGTCAAGAGAGAGGGAAATCGCAAAGAGGACTGAAATGTCCATGGCAAGAAATAGCATAAAAGAGATGTGAATTGAAATACAACCAAAGTTTACCTTTCCTTTGCCAAATTCTCTCAAGAATCTTTTCCATAAAATGTGGTATATGTATACCATGGAGTTCTACTCAGCCACAAAGAATGGTGATCTAGCATCTCTTGTATTATCCTGGATAGAGCTGGAGCCCATTCTACTAAGTGAAGTATCACAAGAATGGAAAACCAAGCACCACATGTACTCACCATCAAATTGGTATTAACTGATCAACACTTAAGTGTACATATAGTAATAATATTCATCGGGTGTTGGGCAAATGGGAAGGGGGAGAAGAGGATGGTATATACACACCTAATGGGTGCGGTACACACAGTCTGGGGGATGGACACACTTGAAGCTCTGAGTTGGGTGGAGCAAAGGCAATATATGTAAGCTAAACATTTGTACCCTCATAATATGCTGAAATAAGAAAAAATTAAAAAATAAATAAATAAATAAATATTGAACCTGCAGAAAAGAAAAAAAGAATCCTTTTCATTCAACATATGTTGAATACCTTCTATGTGCTAGATACTTTGCCACATGCTGGGAACATAAGCCAAATGAGACAGTATTAGATTTTAGATACTAGAATTTATTGCATAATGACTATTGCCATTTATGAAGTACCTCCAAAGTTCCAATCACTGTATAACATTAGAAACAAGCCTTTTCCCTGAGCAGCATTAAGTAACTTGTCCCAGTCTGTCTTATTCTAAAGTTTAGATTCTTTTGCTAACACCTTGTTATCTTTTTGTATAAGGTCAGAGGACCTTCATTAGTATTATTAACAATGCTGCTAAATGTATATCTAGTCTAAATAGACCAAAGTCATTATACTATTGATAGGCCAAGGTCCTTGATGTTGAACATGCTAAATATTACTACAAGACTTTGGAACTCATCTTTGCCTCTTCTGGATTTCATAATCTTGCCTTCCCTGCTTAGACAGGCTGGTGTACCTTCTTCACCATTTTAGACTTTGCTAACTCCTGGGTCTCCCGCATAGTCTTTAATTATGTACTCTGCTCCTCTCTAAAACCCTGTTTTGGCACCTTAGATTTCCCTCTCACCCACCTACTTAACCTCTCCCAGATCATGGGAATAATGTGGATTTTTGACAATAGGCAGAAAAGTTTAAAAACTCAGACTACAGATCATGGGTAATCAAACAAATTCAAAGTGTCCAGATAGTTAATACCCTCATGTTGAAAAAATATTGGAGAATATGCTGCACCCTACTATTTGTCAGCATTTGAGTAGTCTTGATTAGGTTCACTTCATAATGGTACACATCTGGAGGAGGCTTGGGTCTAGATCCATCTACTGGCACATGGCAGGTACAAGGGAGAAGAACCAGCCTGAAAATATGGGAAACAGCCTACCTCAATGGCAGAATGGACCAGCAGAGTGAATAGGAGCACATGGTAGCTGGTGGTCAGCTGTCTGGTGTTATGAAGTCCAACATATAGGAGTTGAATGTTCCAAAAGGAAAATAAGAATTTCAGGCATTTACTCAATGTCAGGTTATGTACAAGTGGTCAAAAATAAAGGTGGAATGTGATCCTCAGCACTCCAAATATGGAATAACATCAGAAGTACAGAACACTAATAATGGCAGTGTCCAATACAAAGTGAGGAAATTCCAAGAGGAACATAAGAGCAGAACACATGCCCAGGGGGAAGTCCCAAAGTGTACAATTGGGACCTAGACAGATATGCAGGTGGAAAGGCTAGGAGCTAATATACAGAGATATCCTGAACACTTGAGATTATTTGGCAGAGGAAGTTGGAGGTGTCTCAGCTGTGTCAAAAGCCTCAAAGGTTCCTGGTATCCCTACTTTGTGTAATCATTTCCAATCAACTTTGTTTTCAAGAGAGGGCCAGAGGTGCTGTAGAGACAAAGCAACTGGAGCTGAATAAAATGGTGCAAGGAGAGGTAATTTATCTGTCATTAAATCTGACGTATTTATTTCTTTAGAAGTATATTTATTTGTGAGTATATATATATGAACATACATATTTATGCAAATACAGATATTATTTGAATCCATTTAAACTGACCTTTTTCTAGTTTCTTATCTGTGTTAGGTGCTAATCATGTGGTTATAGTGACTTCCCTTTTGAGTCTTCTTGAGGGAATGTACATTGCACCAGACCTTGCTTCAGGAATAATCAGTAGCTTACGTGCAAATAAAATTCTCTTGGGTCTTTCAATGCAACCAGCTGAATGAAACTGTGTGATTCCAATCAATACCACATGGAACAGAAAAACCACCCAGCTGAACCCTGCCTAGAATCCTGACCCATAGAATTGTGAGGAATAATTATTGTTTTAGGCCCCCAAGCTTAGGTTGGTTTTCTATGCAGTTTTGGGGTTTTTCCCCCTGTTTTTCTCAGTAAGAATGCAATAATTTTTTAAAATTTATTTTAAAAATGTGTACAAAATGATGTTTTGATATACATATAAATAGTGAAAGGATTACTACAGGTAAGCAAATTAACATATCCACCACCTTCCATAGGTAAGAGTGTCTAAAATCTATTCTCTTAGAAAACTTTTAATATGCAATACAATATTATTAATTATAGTCCTCCTGCTGTACATTAGATCTCTAGACTTATTCATCCCACCTAGCTGTAAGTTTGTACCTTTAACTTACGTCTCCCTATTTCCTCCCTCTCTCCACCTCTGGCAACCACTGTTCTACTTTCCATTTCTATGTATTTGAGTTTTTCTTGGAATCCACATGCAAGTACGATAGTGCAGTGTTTGTCATTCTCTGTCTAGTTTATCTCACCTAGCACAATGTCCTTCAGGTTCATTCGTGTTGCTGCAAATGGCAGGATTGCTTTATTATTTAAGGCTGGATAATATTTCATTGTGTATACATATGATAAACACACATATATCACAATTTCTTTATCCATTCATCCATTGATGGACATTTAGGTTATTTCCATATCTCAGTTATTGTGAATAATGCTGCAAGAAACATGGCAGCACAGATCTCTCCATAAGTTGCTAACTTCATAGGCTGCTTCTTCATTTAGTTGATTGTTTCATTTGCAATCTTGTTTGGAGCCTGAGAATGAGAAAGACCTAATCTGTGTAGTACTGGAGAAAAACATTACAGCAAGGGCAAGTGCAAAGCTACAGAGGCAGATAATGGTTTCAACTGTTATAGAATGGAAATCAGGCCAGTGAGACTGAAGCACAGTAAGTGAGAAGAATATTAAGATAAGGAGGGAGGAGGAAACAGGAGCTAGATCCCACATAGCCTCGTAGACTATTATAAGAGCTTTGGAGTTTATCCTACGAGCAATAGGAAGTCATTGATGTATGTTAAAAATGATCTAATTTATTTTTAAAAGACCCTTCTGACTACTATGTGGAGAATGAACAGTGATGAGCAGTGTGGATACTGAGACACTATTTAGAAACTATCATAGTGAACCAGGCAAGATGTAATGGTTAATCGAACTAAAAATCTAGCTACAGACTTGGAGAGAAGTGAAAAATTAGAAATACAATTTGAAGGTAAAATAGATATAATTTAGTGATTGATTAGAGGGGGTAGTGAAAGAAAGCGGTAATCAGGAATGATTGCTGGATTGGAGGCCTTAATGAATGGAGCAGACTAGCATAGAAGCAGGCTTAGAAAAAGGGATTTGGGAAGTAGTGTTGAGCTGTGATTTTGGTCATAGTAATTTTGAAATAACTATTATGAAACCCACTGGAATCTCATGTAAACAGTGAAGGGAAAGATTTTGGCTGGATTCAAGTGAATGGGCAAGATCACTTAAAAATAAAGTGTTGAGAGAGGAGAGCAGGGTACTACAGTAAGCTCTGAGACAAGGTGATCCAAAAAATATTGGGGTGAGAAACAATGACCTGCACAGAACACTGGGAAGGGATAATTGTGAGGGAGAGAAAAATAGAAAATCTAAAAGAAACATATTCCAAGAAAAAAGGAGGAAAAAACTGTGTTGGATGGTGTTGAGAATAGATAAGAGGATAGAAAAAACATTGAGGATGTTGATATCACTGATAAGAACACTTTCCTTGAAGAGTGAAGAACTATATAGAACAGCAAGTATGAACAAGTCCTTCAAGAAATTTTGGTAATAAAGCAGAAAAAGGGATTAATGGCTACAGAGAAAAATGGGGTTAAAGGGAGGGTGTTGTGGTGGTTTCTTGTTTTATACATTTTTTTGTCAGAATAGTACATACTATTATTTTTGAAATATTAAATAGCATTGAAAAGCTTAAATTATAAAAAACTCAGCAGTTCCCTAACCCTACCCAAAAAGCAACCACTTTTCACTCTTTTAGCTATTTCTATGCTATTAATTTAAATAAGCAGGTGTTAGGCCATTTTAATACTTTGAGTTTCTATGTTACAAACCACAATATAACTTAGTACATAAACAGATAACCTAATTAGGAATATAGCAAACAGTTGAAAATCAGTCAATCACAGGCAGCCAACTGATAGACCATGTCCAATAAGTCAAATGCCCAGCTGTTATCAATTGCTATGGTTTGAATGCGGTTTGTTCCCTCCCAAACTCATGCTGAAATTTAATTGTCGTTGTAATGGTATTAAGACGTAAGACTTTTAAAAGGTGATTAGGCCATGAAGGCTTTGCTCTTATAAATGTATTAATGCTGTAATCATAGGATTGGGTCTGTTATCTAAACTCACTCCTTATAAGGATTTCCTTATAAGAGGACAAGTTTGGCCCTCTCCGTTGTCCTCTCTTGCCCTTCTACCTTCTCCCATGGGATGATGCCCAAGAAGGCCTTTGTCAGATGTCAATCCCATGATCTTGGACTTCCTAGCCTCTAGAATTGTGAGCCAAATAAATTTCTGTTCCTTATAAATTACCCAGTCATAGGTATTATGTTACAGCATCAAGAAACTGACTAAGATGCTTATCAAGCTATTTCAGTATTTTACTTCCATGTTCTATTTATAAATATTCACTGCCCATGTTGTAGAACTGAGCTCTCTGAACCTCTCTGGCTCTGAGTGCTGTCTGACTCATAAATCATCCTTTGCTCAAATAAACTTTGTTAAATTTAATTTGTCAAAAGATTTTCTTTTCATAAAATAATATTTATATTACTATTTCTCAATGTATTAAAGCATTTTCTCTTGACTCACTGCCATAAGAGATTAACAGATTTTTTTTCTTTTCCTTTAATGACACATACTAGAACAGAGGTTGGCAAAAGGACCAGGTATTTTAGGCCTTGTGGGTCATTTGTTCTTGGTTACAACTATTAAATGCTGTTGTTGTAGCATGAGAGCAAATACAGACAATGCATATGTGAATGAGCATGGCTGAGTTTCAGTCAAACTTTATTTACCAAAACAGGTGGTGGGCCAGATTCAACATGCAGGCTGTAGTTTTCCAACCACTGTTTAGCTTGAATGTGCATTTGAGGTTTATTCAGGAGAGTGAGGATGATTGATGATGCAGTTCCTGACTACAAGTTTTGAAATGACAAAGTGCAATGTACCACTTTATATGTCAGGGCTCTTTTCAATCTTCACATCTCACCACATCCTCAGCATCACAGCAAGGAAGAGAAGCTGTCTAGTGTCTTCAAAGTGACCACAAGGCTAATGAGGACATTTCTATCCCATTGGGCATGGCTCTCTGTCACATACCACATTTAAATAGAACTAATTTCTCCACTTGATAATGCACCAAGTGAGCTCAGCACTATATATGGCTATATCTGCAGATCCTATCCTCTCTCTCATCCAGAGCTCAGAAATCAAAGACAATTAGAATTGTCTATTAATGTCTGTGAAACCAAAGAATACACATGAAATCTCTAAGTTCCCTCAGTAAAACTTGGTTTAAAAAGTTTACAAACCAGGCCCCCCTACTCCCATCAACGAGCCACATTTCTTTCCTAGAAATGGCTCTCCTTTTGTCATGTCTCTTAATACCCAGTGGTTCAAGGACAGGATATCGTCTTTGACAAAATGAATAATCTGTAAACAGCCTTAAAAATAGACACTGTTAAATTATCCATGCTTCCTGGTGGCCTACCTTGTTCCTTGTGGTATAGCATGGCAGAGATAGAATGAGAGCCCCATGCCGCCTCACCAGCCTGACACCAGTATCGATCTATTAAACAGTGACATTGGTGACTCAAGACAAACTAACTGATACCTCACAAAATATCTGTTTTAGTTCTAAGCTTTGGGGATAGAGAGAGCATATGGCTTGCTGGTCAGTATTTATTAATAGACTATTTTTAGAACAATTATAAGTTATCACAAAATTAAGTAGAAAGTACGATTTCCCATATATCCCTTGCCTCCATATATACACAGCCTCCACTGCGACTAGAACCCCCTACCAGAGTGATACATTTGTTATAGTCAATGGACATACAATGACACATCATTATCACGCAAAGTCCATAGACCACATTAGGGTTCCTTGGTGTTGTACATTCTATGGGTTTTGACAGATTTATAATGGCTTGTATATATGCAGTATCATACAGAGTAGTTTCACTGCCATAACAATGCTCTGTGCTCTATCTATATTTTTATGTTTGCATCTATAGAATTTACAAATATGATTATTTAATTAAGATGATTCAACCTTGTCCAAAAGAAAACATTGTTTACAACCAAAATGCACATTCCTGGCTACTGTAAAAATAAAGTAATGGTTTGTTTAAATAACAGAGATATTGCATAAGAGCATAGATTTTCACATAAATTTATTGATAACATTTTACATTTGAGATGGGGTGTGTGTGTATGTGTGTGTGAGAAAGAGAAAATATCCAACTAGTTAAATTTAAGCAGTCCTTCCTGCTTGTTAACTCTTAGAGATATTCCTATTTTTCAAAGGAATTCATTATCCAGGAGCTGAAAGAGTTGGCTGCATTTGGGATGTTCATATCAGCCAGCAACATGTTTAGGGATACGACAACAGCTTTGTTTGTCCTTGTTCTAGTTTATACTGGCTAGAATGACTGAAGTTACACATTTAGCCTGCACTAGTATTTGTCCTGGGTCCACGGGGACTTTCTTGGAGAGCAAAATTGGTTTGGATCTCCCACTGATCTGTAGAGCTCCTGTGGATGGGGCTATTTAGAAAAATGAATTTTCAGTAGGATTTTGTTAGGCTGGCACTGAAGCCTGTGGAGAAAAGTCAGACTGAGGAAAAGTGGTGAGAGTAGTCTGGCTAGCCTCGAGTCCCAAGAGCCGGTGAGTTAGGAGAACTGTGTAGGTCTGGCTGTGGTGTGGGTTTGACCAGGGCTCGCCTTGGAACAGCAAGCTCACATGCTGCTCTGAACAAAGCAAATTGCCCCTTCAGAGAGAGCATCGGGTGCCCAACAGCTCAGTGATCTCAGCAAATTATTTTTTATGGAGAATAAATTTGTCCCGAAGCATCTATTGCTTTCCATTAGAGGGAAAGAGGAAATTCTCAGCAGTGGAATCCCCTCCTGTCTCCATGGGCCCCCACTGTTACTTCCTCAATACCCCTCACGACGCCTGTCATCACACATTGTCCATTCCACCTCTCTTAGATCTATTTTTGCTGCCCTGATTGAAGTTGCCAAAAGCAGGAGATAAAATGGGAGAGTGATGCAAGGGACACGTTTTCTGTTGGGCTCCCAGCACACCTTGAGATGAGGCTTCAAGTGCAAGTAGTTTATTAAGAAAGCGCTCCCAGAAAGACCACGGAAGGAGAGGGTGAAGCAGGACTGGAGAGAGGAGGCCAAACTGAGGGCAATCCCAGGAAAACGTGCACAGAGGGGAGCTCCCTCCTGATCCTGGAGGGGAACTGTGGAGTGTAGGTTGTGCCAATTGTCAACGTTGTCCTAAACGTTGGAGCAAGGAGGCTGGACTTCCAAATGTTTGCACCAGTCGATCACTGATCAACTGCCAGCTGGTGAAGCATTTCCTGTTCTCTGCTCCTGCTGGCCCAGTGGTTCCAGCAGCCTGACGTGAGTTCTGTAAAGAATAGCCACAAAGTCTGGCCATGCAAGGGGCAAAGTACCTGAGAGGACGTGGGCAGAACACTGACATAGCCCTCCTTAGGGCATTTGGCAAAAGGTTAACACACACACACACACACACACACACCAATTTGTTATGCTCTCCACTATGTGCAAGGCACTGTTCAAAATACTGACATACATAGTCTCATTGAATCTCCACCTAAGGATGAATGTTATTATTCCCCCATGTTATACATGATGAAAGTTAGGCTCAAAGCAATTCAATAACTTTGGAGTCAAACAACTCCAAAGTTGTAAAGCTGGAATTTGAATCTAAGTTTTGTTTAACCCACCATCCATGCTCTTAGGCACAAAGCCTGCCTTCTCAAAACTCTCTCCAAACTTATCACATTACTCAAGATTTTCCAAACATTACACAAATCTTGACATACTCATGCCTTTGATGGTATGAGTATGTGTTTATTCTGGAAGAAACATTGAAGGATCTATTTTTTTTTAATGAGTGGTTAGAATAATGCCTGATACATAGTAAATTCAAGTAAAGGTTGACTAACATTATCATTAAGATTTTGAGCCAGAAAATATAAGTAATTGAGACTAGATGAAAAGCAGGGGTGGATAGACAGAACTGAATGGGTGAACCAATAAGAATGCCTATGTCAATAACTACAGCCTAACTTATGGCATCTGGACTATAGCAGCAAGAAGCAGCGGGGGTCGATGCCATATCCTCGCAGAAGATAAAACATTCGCCACAATCCCAGGATTGCAAAATGAAGAAGCCAGAAGAGCATGGTCAGACAGGCCACCCCATAAGCTAGCCTCCTCCAGCTCTAACACGGGGCATGATGCACTGTGCGTTTGCCCCTTGACTAGTGTTTGGATCATCCTTACATACCCGACTTGGGCTTCAGAATGGATTCAGTCATAACTGGGCTGACTTTGAGATAATCCTTTCAGAGTCCAGGGCAGTGGGATCCAAGGCCTAGAAGACACCTTTCCCATCCTGTTCTTAACCAGTTAATGTGAACAGCAATACTGGCAACACCAGCTCCCACTCCCAAGTTCCCCAAGCCCAACCTCTACCCGCTTCATCCCCAAGTCTAGTCTCTATCTCTCATCCCTAAATCCAATCTCAGTCCAGTAAGCCAAGGAAGTCTCTATCGAACAGGAAAAGAAAACCTCTGAGGTCTACCTGTAACTTGTCCTTTTCCTGAGAACACACTTCCCTCATGTAGGGCCTATTTCTCACAGGTTTCCTCAGTATCTCTTTCCCCTTTACTAGCAGGCTTTGCATTTCCCAAGCCCTGTGGTTCAGAGGGAATTACTTTATCCCATTCTCCAGGTATGAACCCTAATTGGCTTAAGCTAATCTTCCTATCCCATCCCCTCCTGCAGCTGTTGGTTCAGGGGTGAGCAAATGATCCAAGTCAGGCCAATTTGGGACAAGTCTCCCTTTCCAGCAGCATCAAATCAGAGGTAGCCACCAAATGCCCACAGCCATTGTATAACCCTGGAAGGAAAGAAGCTCGTAATGAAAAGAGAAAAACTGGTCCCTGCTTACACATTGGATAAGGCCAGACTTAAAGCCTTAAATTCTACAAACGACTTTCCAGTTACATCATATAAAATTAAAGCAAAACAAACAAGATAACCATCTTTAACTAGTTTAGATATTGTTTTCTATTACTTGCAACCAAAAAGGCCTAATTAATATATCCTGAGATCTCCCATTGCCTCAGTTGCTTGCTTGGATAACCTGTAGCATATTGTTGTCTGCTCCTTCTCTCTCTGCCCTCCCTCCCTTCCAGAATAAACACATGCAGTTATGACAAAGAAGACATGTTTATAGGCAGCTTAGAAATACAAAGTTACGGGTAGGTTACAAATACCATAACAACAACAGTATCCTACACTGTTGGGGATAGTGGCAACCATGACTCATCATCTGCTTTATGGTTAAAGAACTGACAATTTTTTCTTCAGATTGAATAAAATCCAAATGTTTTCTTAACTACACATAACATTTTTATTTCAAGTTTTATTTTAACGTTCTTTCCCTAAAGTAATGCAGTTTGAATTATTCAAATTTGCAGCATCAGTTCAAACAACATGTAAGCAATAAACAATTGTTTACCCATGAGGCTTTGCTGATCTCTCTACCTAATTGTATGACAAACCAAGTTTGATGGGAAAATACAACTGCTGGCCAAGGACTTTACACAAACCTTGTATTCGCCTAAACTGCATTTTTGAAGAGATGATGTTATTACTAAAGATTACTCTCTGCTTTTCCTCCCCTTAAAAACAAACTAATAGGTAAAGGAACCAACTTTAAACCTATTTGGGGAACATAATTCATAAAAAAAGGCACAAAAATCCTGCAAGGGGAATTTATCCAGCATTGCAGTACTGATGACAGTCTAATTTACCAGCATTTCTCATCATTTAATTATATTCTAAATCTACGAGGTGCTCTTCTTGAAGAATATTTATTTCTGGATCAACTTTGAAATGCACAGAATATCAATTCAAACCATATCCTGATGTGGGAATATTAAGCTTCACACAAATAAACACTCGCCAGGATTGAACCCTCCAAAGAAATAACACATTGGGAGAATCTGCTTCTGATTTGGTGGCTGAGAGATTTACTAGATAAGTAATTATTTAATGTTATCTATATAGAACTTCTTGGGCAAATAAAAATATATCTCCACATCAACCTAGCAAAATTTTGTACTGGGAAGTCTAACAGAAGAGGCATAGTCCAGTGGCTAAGATATGGGTTTTTAATCTTTTTTGACCCCTTTAAACTCCTTCAATCATCTGTTTAAGCCAGTGGATCCCTTCTAGAAATAATATTTTGAATCCATAAAACAAAACATATTACAAGGAAACGGTATTAGAAAGGAAACTCACATACAATGAAGTCATCAAAATGTTTAAAAATTGTGATTGAATATTAATTTTGATTTTTTATTAATGAATTAAATAATAAGATCTAGTAGCACATCTGATAATTACCATCATTTCAAAGTGGTGACAATTATAAACAACATCTCATGATGTTTGTAAAAACTCTAATGTGATGGGAATATGGATATTTCAATTGTGAGAAAGTTACAGATACTACTAATACCTTTGTGGGTTATTACTTGTATTTATAATGAAAGAAAATACTAAATTTCACTTAGAAGTAAGTGAAAATAATGATGTAATAACTTTTTCCCATCCAAGTTTGTGGATTCCCTGAATTCTTTGCTAAAAATCCTTTTTCTGAGAGCATAGACTCTCGGATGAATTCACAGCTTTTCTAGCTTTGTGGACTTTAATTTTTAGGTGGGGTCCTGGGTCCCTCTAATAATTGAATTAAAGCCACAGACACACTACACGTTAAAATGCACATGTCCCCACACAGAGATGTTTTGCTTATAATTTGGTGTTGGGGGAGTTTATGAAATCCAGGTTAACAACTCATGTGCTATAGGGTAGGTATTGCATTTCCTAGCTTGTTTATTCAACTGTCTAACAATAAAAACAAGTATTTTCAGATGAAGATGATGACAGTGATGAGGAAGAAGATGAAAAAGATAAAGGTGTTAATTGGGGTTATTGGTAAATAGCAGGAACAAGAGAGGTAAATCTAGTAGATTTGAGTAATCAGGATTTAAGTAGAATATTCTGGAGAAATTTCTTTCTACAGATACCATGGATAATATACAGGTTACCTGTATAAGATATTTATTGCTTTTAACTACTGGGTGCCCATTTATCTTTTATCTGATAATCACATCCCAATTTTCCTTTGGAGAATACACTCCAGCACTCCTCATCCCCATTCTTATCTTGCTAATCAGAAAATTTCCTCTCCTTGGCCATAGTAGTTGGGTCAGACATTGGTTTGTGACCTAAGTCAGACAAATGACACTCAATTTCAAGAATTTTGGTAGGACTTACAAGCAAGAGAAATCGTCTTTCACGTGAGATGAAAGGGATGAATACTGGCAGCCATTTTGCACCATAAAGAAACTATCTGCCTCAGCATAGAGAGTAAATAGAAGAAAGCAGGGATCAGAGATGGGGAAATCAAGAATGAGTCCTGATGACATTCTCTAGACCCCTAGATCCAACTGTGCCCAAAATCAAACATGATATCCATGGGCTCATGTTACATGAGTCAATACATTCCCTTCCTTTTCTTGAGCCATTTTGAGTTTGATGTCTGTTTATTAGCAGTTGTTAGGACTAGCACATTACCCAACAGCTGTCTAATACAATGAGTGTTCAAAGTGGATAGAGTCAGCAGAGACTTCTTTTCTTAATAGCTAATTCTTCACAAGCTGACAGAACATTTTATATTTTTCAGATTATCTTTGCTAGCCTGAGGATTTCTCTTGCACTCAAATTTCCAATTTTCCTACTTCCCACCATTCTGCAAGATCCAGGATTCTGACGTGAGTGGAATATAGAACAGGGAGGGCTAGTAGTACTACCCTCCTTGTTAGTAAATGAGTTCATGAATGAACCCATGTGCATTTCAAAAACAAATAAAATTACTTTTTACTATTAGTTCACATAATTTCTTCCTGTTGGTATATACAGCTTTTAACACAGTTGAATATATCAGTTAATATCTATAAATGATTAGGATAATTTACTGACATTAATATTCTTAAAATCTTACTTTATTTTTAAAGGCTCCACAGGCTCAAATATTCAACCAGCAATGTACCTTTATGGGGAAGAAAAAGTATACCTGAGGTATAAAGAAATCCTGTCATTTGCAGCAACGTGGATACAACTGGAGGAAATTCATTATAAGTGAAATAAACCATGCACAGAAAGACAAGTATTACATGTTCTCGGTCATATGCAGGAGCTAAAAAAGTGGATTTCATGAAGATAGAGAGTAGTCTGGTGGTTACCAGAGAGAGGAGAAAGTAGGAGAGAGAGGGATATAGAGAGATTGATTAATAGGTACGAATATTCATTTAGATGGAAGAAATAAGACCTGGTGTTTGATAGATCAGTAGGGTGATCATAGTTGACATTATTAAAGTGTACATTTCAAAATAGCTAGAAGAGAATAATTTGACTACTCCTACCTTAAAGAAAAAATAAATATTTAAGGTGATAGATATTCTAATTGCCTTGCTTTAATCTTTACACATTGTATGAATATATCAAATTATCACATGTACCCTGAAAATATGTACGTCTATTGTGTATCAATAAAAAAATAAAATGAAACAATTGACAGTCAAGGTCCTTACTGTCATAGACTTCTGACCATGGGGGAGAGAGAAAATAAAAAAATAAATCAGCAAGACAATTTCAGATAGGAATGAATGCTATAAAGAAAATTTTAAAATGACAATGTAACAGAGAATGACTTATTAGGGGGGATGGTCTTTACACTGAACGGTCGTTGCTGGCTTCTTAAAGCATATGGCTCTGTCATCATAGATTTGTTTTGTCAGGCAACTGGAATTTTCATATGCCCTCTTGGGGATGCAAATTGGTGCAAACACTTTGTAAAACTGTTTGACTCTGTCTACTCGAGTTGCATGATTTCATTGAGAAGACATAATAATTTTTAAATACTTCATCCTCTGATTGCATCCTCTGGTGCCAAAGGAGATCCTTCTCAGTTTTTCTTCCTCTTCACTCCCATAGGTAATATAGCCAGATTACCACAAGCGTTTTTGATGTTAAGGAAGACAATTTGGGTACAGCGTGGCTTGGTGATAATAATGACAACCACAACATAATAATAGTAATAATAACATATGTAATGTTTATTATGTGCCAATCAGTGTTCAAAGCACTTTATAAGTATTAATTCATTTAATCTTGTGAGGTAAAAGTTAAAAAAAAAAACAAAAAACAAAAAACTATGCTCATTTTTCATGTGACAAAACTGAGGTACAGAGATGTTAAGTAAATTGCTCAAGGTCTCACAGCCAGCAGGTGACAGAGCCAAACAATCTGGCTACTGAAACCCTAAATCTCAGGTTCTAACTATCACACACTAATACTTATGCCAAGGTGCTAATGAATGAATAGGATGATCCTATCAAGGAATGAACATAGGTCCTGAAAGCAAATAGGTCTTTGCTCAAATCCCAGCATCATCATTTATGAGCTTGGTAACTTAGGAAAACTGTTTTATCTTAATAAAATTTAATTTTCTCTAATATACGGATAAAGATAACTATTGTCTAGGTTGAGATCACCTGAAAGCAGAGCCTGAGACACAGACCTGGGTGCAGGTATTTTGTTTGGAAGCTAATCCCAGAAACAGCAATAAAGGAATGGGGAGAATAAAACTAGAAAGGAGGAAAAGACAGCATTAAAGTGTGTTATCAGTGTTGTACTGTGGGCACCAGGAGCTTGGTTCTTCCATGACCTCCTAAGAAGAGCATATAGCATGCCTCTAAGAATTGTTCACCTGAATGACAAGACACTGGAGCATTTATCCACTCCTTCTTGGTCTGTTTTGGTTGAGGGTTGCCCTGGGGCATTAACTTCCCTGCATTTCCAGGCTGTATTTGTAGTGCTGGGTGAGCACCAACTCTGTGACATCAGAGAAGACCCCGTGGTGGAATGCACAGTGTGCTGAGATTGGAGGTGGCAAAGGAGATGAATTTGCGCTGGCCCAGTACACCCACTGCAGCAGCAACTGAAATAAGCGGTCGGTTGAGGGGATATCCCATAGGGCACCAAAAACATCTGCCTTACCTGGTGTTTCAGCTTTGGTTAAGATTAGAGATGATCCAAAACACCTGTAACCTGTCTGACCATAGTAGATAAATCCTGGAGCCTCTCATCCTTCAAAGAGAGTAACCTTAATTGGTCTACAACTGCAATTACCTTTTCTTCTACTACTATTAATACATTGTGATTGAACAATTTGAAACTCATGTGCAAAAAAACGAGCTTTGATCCTTAAATCACACCCTAAAAATAAACTTCATCATATACCTAAATATAAACCTAAAATTGTATAATTCCAGATAAAAACATAGAAGAAATTCTTTATGACCTGGGATAAGGCTAAACATAATCCATAAAAGAAAAACATGGGACTTCATCAAGTTTAAGAACTTCTACTTTTAAAAAGTTACTGCTAACAGAATGAAAAGACAAAAAACAAGTGGGGAGAAATTATTTGCAAAGTAGATACTTATGAAGGACTTATATTCAGAATATATACAGAATTCTCAAAACTCAGTAAGCAGCATAGTAAAATAATAGGCAAAAGATTTCAACAGTTGCTTCACCAAAGAAGACATACAAACAGCAAATAAACAAATGAATTGCCATCATTAGTCCTTAAAGAAATGCAAATTAAAATCACAATGAGATATCACTACATATCCACTAACAGTAAAATCACTGACCATAGCAACTGTTGGCGATGATTCGAAGCATCTGGAACTCTCATACACTGCTGGTGGGAATGCAAAATAATATAACCACTTTAGAAACAGTTGGACAGTTTCTTAAATAGTTAAACATACACATACCGTATAGCTCAGCCCTTCGTCTCTTAGTCAAGAGAACTGAAAACATATGTCCATACGAGACTTGTATATAAATGTTCAGAGCAGTTTTACTGGTAATTGCTAGAAACTGGAAACAACCTAAATGTCCATCAGTAAGCAAATGGATAAACTAATTGTAGTGCATCAATACAATGGAAAATACTCAGATTTATTTTATTTTATTATTTTATTCTTTTTTGAGAAGAGTCTTGCTCTGTCACCCTGGCTAGAGTGCAGTGGCGTCATCATAGCTCACTGTAACCTCCAATTCCTGGGCTCAAGCAATCCTCCTGCCTCAGCCTCCCAGAGTGCTAGGATTACAGGCATTCAGATATATGTTTAAAAAGGATAAACTATTGATATATGCAATATCATTTAATCTGAAAATAATTATGCTGAGTATAAAAAGTCAGACACAACATGAGTCCATACTGTATAAGCCTATTCATACACAATTGTCTAGAATGCAAACTAATCTACAGTGATAGCAAATCAGTGGTTTCCTGGGGAGGTGGGAGCAGGAGAGGAATTACAAAGGGGTGTGAGGAAACTTTTGGGGATGATGGATATGCCCATTGTCTCGATTGCAGTGATGGTTTCACAGGTGTATTCCTATGTCAAAATTTAACAAATTGTACAGTCTAATCATATGCAGTTTATTATGTGTCAATTACAATCACTAAATTATTATTATGATGAAGTTACCCCTGATTTAAGAATGGGGAAATTGCCAGTACAGTCTTTCTCTCTCATGGATGATAGTTCTCAAAATATACGTTGTAAATGGCCACTTATTTTATCTGTTCACAAGGCCACACTTAATGTATTCCCTCCAGATTTCTTGTAAAAGGGAAGTTATTAAGGAGTCTTTAGACCTGATTTGCACATATGTTTATATTTGTGTGTTTGCCACTACATTAGGATTAATGTTTTAAAGATCTCATCTTTACGGTCATTAATCCTAGGTCCAGATGGCATCGTGTCTGGAGAAAGATAAAATTTTATTTTCATCTTTCTTTAGAAGACTGGACAAATGCCTCTGACAAATACTCAGAGGTACTCTGTGCCTCACTGGAAAGGAACATGCTCATCAGGAAGAACTTTACCCTTAGAAAGGAATCCTATATTTTTTAAATAAAAGAGCAGACACCCAATTTGTGGCAGATATTTTTGATGTCCCACATCACACCTGAGAACTGATTTCAGAGGAGCCATGGTGGGCAGTTCCATGTACTGGCCTCTGATGTCAGAGGCCCTTAAGCACACCTGTTTCTCTGTCCCTGGGCTTTCTTTAGAAGGTGGAAAGCCTCCTCAGTCAGCAACCAGACACAGGCTGGAATTGAGAGAGATCTAATTCCGCATGAAGTAACCCTCAATTAATGGGGCACGAGAGTTGTCAGAAAATGCTACCTCAATTCTGACAGGGGTAAGGTAATATCTCATTGTGGTTTTAATTTGCATTTCCCTGATGATTAATGATGTTGAGCATTTTTTCATGTGTTTATTGGTCATTTGTCTATCTTCTTTTGAAAGACTCTGTTCATGTCTTATGTCCACTTTTTTATGGGATTATTTGTTTTTGTTTGCTGATTTGTTTGAGTTATTTGTAGATTCTGGATATTAGTCCTTTATCAGATATATAATTTGCAATATTTTCTCCCATTATTTAGGTTATTTATTTACTCTGTTGATTATTTTCCTTGCTGTACAGAAACTCCAATCAATTAGACCCATTAGGCTCATTGTCATTTGATAATCATTGGCTCAAGATGCATATGAAAACATTATCTGCAGAGAAATCACATTGTGGTGCCTCAAACTAGCATATCAACATTAGAATCCACACTATATACTACTATGTCTGTTTCTGCCTTATATATTGGCTATTTATGTTGCCCAGAAGATTCCTGCTGTCCTCAGATACAACTTAAAAATTAAAACTTACATGCCAGGTGTTAGTCTAATTTATTATTTAAGATAAAAGGCATTTCTGTCATAATACATTTATGAAGATCATTGATTATCCTTGACAGAAATGGGCCAATAGAAAAACATATCTAACTGCTTCTACTGATGCCTAAATGAATCCTTTTATTTGATTAATGCATAAATTGTTGTATCCCAAAATGACAGGAGGTATCTTTGTCTAGCTGTCCGTATGTAACTGATAATTTAGTTGTACAGCAAACTTTACTCAGTGTATGCTGGATCATCATGTTATTTGATATTTCATTTGTATAAAATTCCCAAATTTTGTTTATTTTAAGAATATCATAAGGAATGTTATATAAATATGGAAGATGTAAGAGGCTGAGTGAGAGAGATGGAAAAAAATGAAAGATGTTTATATTCATGTAATGGATTATACTCTATTATTTCTCTGTTTTCTGAGATGGAAAAATATGTGAGTTGCTAAGAAGTAAAACTCTGTATCCAGTTAAGCTTCAAGGCTAGATATTTTAGGAATATCTGCCCACAGCTCCAAGAATATAATCTAGAGACATTAGTCCTGCCTTTCATGTGTGCCCTGAAAGAAAGTAAAGCATAGTAGTTAAGAGTCAGGGCTTTGGAGTAGTACTCGGACTCAAATCCAGGCTTTTCTGCTCATTAGCTACAATACTTAGGTAAATTCCTTAACTCTCAGAGCTTAGTGTCTTTAGATCTATAATAGGGTTTATAATATTTATCTGACAGGGATACCAGGATAATTAAATCAGTTAAATTTTGCAACATGCAAATAGCGAGTATTCAAAAATTCTGCTGTTGACATGAAAGAATAGCCATTGCTATATTGCTCATTATGGATGCATTTTGTCCTTCCTCCCAAACCTCATATGTTGAAATACTAACCACCAATATGTCAGAATGTGACTGGATTCAGAGATAGGGGCTCTAAAGGGGGAGTTAAAATGAGGTCATCAGAGTAGACCTTCATCCAATATGACTGAGGTCCTTACAGTAAGAGGAGAATAGAACACAGACACTGAGAGGGGTGATCATGCAGACAGAGGGAGAAGATGATCACCCAAGCCAAGGAGAGGGGCCTCAAAGAAATCCTACTCTGTCAACACCTTGATTTTGAACTTTTAGCCTCTAGAATTGTGAGAAAATAAATTTCTGTTAAGTCTGTGCTACTTTGTTATGGGTGCCCTAGAAAACAAATACACTGCTCAATAATTATAAGCAAATAAAAAAGTGGACAAATAAATGAGGTGACTGTTCTCAAACATTGGACAACGGGGAAGAAAAGAAAGTGATCTTTGAAAAATACAAAAACTTGGGTCCATTTGTCACTCTGGCTTTCTGCCTGAAGGCATCTTTGAGAATGCAATGCAAAAAGGGCACACATGGCAGAACACAGTGGTATCTCTGAGTTCAGGAAACAGAGATCACAGTTCAGGGGGGTTGAGATGGATAAAATTTGCCTGAAAGAGTACCGGAGAGAAAGCATCCACATAGAGAAAGCACTCCAGAAATCTGCATTTAGGTTCCCTCTAGGCATAGGCTGAAGACTAAACTGTGAACAGGTAGGTTAAAACTGCATGAGGCCAAGCACAGAATAAATACTAGAGAAAGAACAACTTCCTGGCAGAGAACAGTTACTCGGCACCTATAAGCTGGACAATATGGGGCTGGCTAGCCAGAGAGTAGAGAAGGTATCTCCACTAAATACCCAGGGCATTTAGTAGAGATACCAGTAGGATCATAACCTATAATAGTAATAGAGGCAAATCAGCTATAGAGGAGAAGTCACTCTAACAAATCTTAACAACAAGTATCAAAGAATCAGATGGCTCTGTATGTAACATAAAAAGGGACATTTTATAATAATAAAACTCAGTTAATGAAGAAATTGTAATTATTATAATTGTCTATGCTCCTAAAACAGTGTTACAGAATACATAAAGCAAAACCTGACAAAAGTAAAACGAGAAGTAAACAAATCAACAATTATATTTGAAGATTTCAATATTCTTCTCCAAATAATAGAAATAAGTAGACATAAAATTAGTAAGGATACAGAAGACCTAAATAACTCCATATAAACAAGTGTACATAATTGATGTTTTAAAAGCACAATACGCACAAATTGCAGAATATACTTTTTTTTTTCAAGTACACATGCAACATTCACCAAGATACACCATATGTTGGCCTGGAAAATGTCTCAGTAAATTTAAAAGTCTTGACATACACAATATATGCTTTTTGACCACAATGAAATTAATTAGGAATTAAATAATTAAATGAATTATTTAGGAAACACTAACAAAAAGATATTTGGAAAAACCACAAAAATTTGTAAATTAAGCTGTACTATGAAATTAGAATAAGTGTTTGAATTAATGACAATGAAAACACAGAATGTCTACACAGAACACAATTGTGGAATGCAGATCTAGGGACAATTCTAAAGCTTTAAAGGCTGGTATTAGAGGAGAAGAAGAGTACAATATTAATTAAATAAACTTCTGTCCCAAGGAGCTAGAAAAAAAAGCAAGTCAAACTCAAAGAAAGTAGAACAAAGGAAATAGCAAAGATAAATGTGTTAAGTAACAAAATAGAAAATGAACAATAAAGATCAACAATAAAACCAAAACTGTTTCTTTGACAAAAATTAATAAAATGCATAAACCCCTAGAGAGATGGGTTTTAAAAAAGGGAATTCACACATTACAAATATCAAAAATGAAAGAGGGACATCACTACAGATCCTAGGTACACTTAAAGTATACAGAGTGAATATTATTCATAACAAAAATTATTTATAATTTTATAAATAATAACTAATATAACTAATATAGCTAATAAATATAACAACTTAGATGAAGTGGACAAATACTTAAGACAAAAAAAATATCAAAAATGATGTAAGAAAAATAGAAGGTATGAATAACTCTAAATCTACTGAAGTAATTTAATTTAATAATTAAAATTCTTTCCACAAAGAGAACTCCAGGCCCAGAAAGCTTCACCAGTAGACTCTGTCAAAATTTAAGACATAAACAATAAATCCCTAACAGAAATTGTTTCAGAAGATAGAGGAGGTGAGAATACTTCCCCAGTCATTATATGAGGCCAAAACTTGGAGACATGAGTAATATAACTCGATATATTGAGTCAAAATAAATAGACTCATACATACATGGTTTATTGATTTGACAAAGGCATAAAGACAATTCAAAGGAGAAAGGATGGGTCTTCAACAAACAGTGCTTGAATAATTCTATATCCATATGCAACAAATAAATATCAATTTATACCTTAAACTATGCACATAAAAAACTTAAATAATAGAATAAATGTAAAACCAAAAACTATAAAACTTATGAATGGAAACATTACAAAAAATTTCTGTGACTTTAGGTTAAAGAGATTTCTTCTAAGGTATATCAAAATTATAACTACAAAAGAAATAAGTTATATGAAGCACTTCATCAAAATTAAGAATTCTAGGGCCAGGAATGGTGGCTCACACCTATAATCCCAGCACTTGGGAGGCCAAGGCAGGAGGATTGCTTGAGCTCAGGAGTTTCAGACCAGCCTGAGAAAGAGATCCCCATCTCTAATAAAAACAGAAAAATTAGCTGGACGACTGCTCAGGAGGCTGAGGCAAGAGGGTCCCTTGAGCCCAGGAGTTTGAGGTTGCAGTGAACTACGAGGATGTCACTGCACTCTACCCAGAGTGACAGGGTGAAACTCTGTCTCAAAAAAAAAAAAAAAAAAAGAAGAATTCCCTCTCTGAAAGACATTCCTGAGAGAGTGAAAGGATATATATATATATAAAATATATAAGTACTATATATATATAAATGTGCAAATAATATCCTCTAAGAGACTTCAGACAAGACCATATAAATAACCTCTCAAAACTAAATAATAAGAAAACAAAACATCTGATCAAAAAATGGGCAAAATATTTAAATATGTAAAGATGGCAAATAAGCACATGAAAGGTGTCCACCATAATTAGTTATTAGAAAAATGCAATTTAAAACAATAATGAAATGCCACTGATACCTATTAAAATGTCTGAAATTAAAAAGGGCTCGACCTAACCAAGTGTTGGTAAAAATGTAGAGGAACTGGAACTTTTATACAGCTATAATAGAAATGTAAAATGGCACAACCACCTTGGAAAACAGTTTGGCAATTTCTTAAAATACTAAACATATACTGGTCACATGACCCAGACATTTCTTTCCTAGGATTTTACCTAAGGGAATTAATAGCATATGTTCATATAAAGATTTGTACACAGATGTTCACAGCAGCTCTATTTGTAATAGCAAAAAACTGAAAATAACTCAAATGTCCACCAATAGCAAAAAGGGTAAATTGTGTTTTATCCATATAATAGAGCACTACTCAGCAAGAAAAAAACAAACTATTGTCTATATGCAAAAAAATAGATGGATCTCAAAATAATTATGTCGAGTGAAAGAAGCCAGACTGCAAAAATACGTAGTATATGATTCTATTTATGTAAAACACTAGAAAATGCAAACTAATCTGTAGTGTCAGAAAGTAAATCGGTGGTTGCTTGTGGCTGGAGAATGGGTTGGTGGGGAGGAGCAGAGAGAAGAATTACAGAAGAAGCTTTTGAGTTTGAATAATATGTTCATTATATTAGCTGAGATAATGATTTCCCATGTGCATATGTGTAAGTCAACACTTATCAAATTGTATACTTTAAATGTTTTCAATTAATATCTGTCAAGTCTGTAAAAGTTACGTATAAAAATACTAACAGGGTGGCATAGAAAACTAGTAAAATGTCTAATTAAGCGGTTCTTATTGACCTTTATCAAACTATAAATATTACCTGAAACCATGCACCTTATATAAATGAGTATATAACATCTGTGTCATCCAAAACAAATAATTATTTGGACAGAAAAAATACAAGATGCTTGAGCTTAATCCTAGTATTTCATTTCCAGTTATGTAAATTGTGAGAAAGAGACTAGACAGATTAGTTTTCTTTATAGCTTCACCATAAACTCTGTATTCAGAGAGGACAAATTTGTCTGGGAAAATTATTATCAGAGCTTCCAAATTCTCATATCCAACTGGGCTCTTGAGTTTTCAGAGCATTGCAGTTGGGTCTGCTGACTGTGATGATCATCCTTGTTCAAGTGAAAGACATTCAGTGTTTATTTGTGCAGAGTTCACACTGAATAGAGAGCATATTGAACACTGCTCACAATTATCCCCAATTTACTATCTCTAAGAGCATGTGCAAAGTCAAAAATGAGTGATATTGTCAAGATAACACTCAGCACTGGATATGGGACAGCAACACATCTTTTTTTCTGTTGCCATTAGGTCAGTGCGGGGCATCAGTTTTAAGACAGATCCACAGGCTTTTGACAAAATGATGTGTTTGTGTGCATTTGATTAGAGAGCCTGCCTGTATTTTTTTTTCCCCCCACTCAGGCTTTCAGCTGAATGTGCAAATAACTTTCCCAATCAGCTTTGAATTTCCTTTTTTTT
>CAUYSK010123478.1:0-84960 GCA_963575035.1 Avahi laniger
AATGTTCATAGCAGCACAATTCACAATTGCAAAGATGTGAAAACAACCCAAGTGTCCATCAATACATGAGTGGATTAATAAACTGTGGTATATGTATACCATGGAGTACTATTCAGCTTTAAGAAACAATGGTGATACAGCACCTCTTATATACTCCTGGAAAGGACTAGAACACATTCTACTAAGCGAGGAATCCCAAGAATAGAAAAACAAGCACCACATGTACTCACCATCAAATTGGTATTAACAGATCAACACATAAGTGCATATATAAGAATAACATCTACTGGATGTTGGGCAGGGGGGAGGGGGAAGAAGGGAGGAGGGGACGGGTATATGCATACACAAAGAGTGCAATGCGCACCACGCAATAGGATGGACATATTTGAAACTTGGACTGAGGGGGGGAGGGGGGGCAAGGGCGACACACGTAACCTAAACATCTGTACCCCCATATTATGCTGAAATAAAAAAAAATGGCTATTTTCAAAAAGACAGAAAATAACAAATGCTTGCAAGGATGTGGAGCAAAGGGAATGCTTGTACACTGATGATGGGAATGTAAATTAGTATAGCCACTATGGAGAAAAGTATGAAGTTTCCTCAAAACACTAAAATTAGAACTACCCTATGGTCTAGCAATCCCACTGCTGGGTATATATCCAAAGAAAAGGAAATCAGTATGTCAAAGAGATATTTGCACCTCCATGGAATCAACTTAAGTGTCCATCAACAGAAGACTGGATATAGAAAATGTGGTATATAACACAATGGAATACTGTTTGGCCATAAAAAGAATAAAATCCTGTCATTTGCAACTACATGGAAGGAATTGGAGGGCATTATGTTAAGTGAACTAAGCCAGGCACAGAGAGACAAATGTCACATGTTCTCACTCATATGTGGGAGCTAAAAAAATTGATCTCCTAGAGGTAGTGTATCGAATGGTAGTTGTCAGAGGCTAGGAAAGGTAGTGAGGAGTGGGTGGTTAAGGAGGGATTAGTTAATGGGTCCAAGACATATTTTAGAAATGAAAGACAGGAGTTGGTGATGAATTTGGATGTTGGTTGAAGAAAATCTTTTTAACCTCTTCAACTTTGCATATGGGAAGCTGAGGCCCAGAAAAAAAACAGAGATGGGGAAATAACTGAAACAAAACTTGAATCCAAGACTTCTGGCTCCATATACAGTGCTCTTCCCAGTGCTCAAAGTGACAGTCCAGTATGTAATGGGTAGAGGGTGCTCACTTGAGTTGAATGTGTAACTATCAACCAGGGACAAGTTGGTGTGTGGAAGGGAGGCTTCCGGGTATTCCTGTATCAAAATAGAAGTTATGTAACTTGCTTCATTCCTCACTTGACAGTTGCTCCCCCTTCCAGCTTAGGTGGGTCAGGAAAGGGAGATGGCTTTCACTCCTGCTCAGTGCATTTGGCTACTCTCTGCTGATTTGGGAAAAAGAAGTAGACAGATGGTGGGTGTATTTTGTAGAGGAAGAAATGAATCTGATGTTGATTTGAGTCCTAATTTGTCCACAGGTTCATGTTACCTTTGGTCTCTTAGTTTTCATCTTTTCACCGGGATATTTGGGAATCATGGTCAATTAAACCCTTTGCCTCTCACTTTACTCTCTGCCTTATTCACACAGAATACTTCTTTGTTTTCTTTGTAATATATGTGGGGATCTTTTTTACTAAACTATAAGGCAGCCAAAGGCAGAGACACCTCTGTGTGCCCAATGCCTGGTAGAGTAATGGGCATAGAGTGTATAATCTATTTCTATTTATTGAGAAAATGAAGCAGTTAAACTCTCCCAGCCTCAGTTTCCTCAACTTTTAAAACGGAATAATTAATAGCCAACTCACAAGTTTGTGAAGTCTAAATGAGTTAACATGTATGTAAGATACCTAACACAGTATAGGAGATTAAAAAATGAATTCATACATTATCTATACATCAAAAGCATTTCCTTGCTCAACATCATTAGACATTAGGGTAATGAAAATTAAAAACACAATAAGATATCACTATAGACCAATTAGACTGGATAAAATAATAATAATAAAAAAACCAGACTGACAATTCCAAGTATTAGCAAGGTTGCAGAGCAATCAGACCTTTCATACATTACTAGTGGGGATAAAAACTGGTACAATTACTTAAAAGGTTAAACATAGTTATGTGACCTAGGAATTCCACTGCTAGTTATTTACCCTAGAGAAACGACAACTTATGTTCACATAAAAACCTGTACAAGAATGCTCATAGTAGCTTTTATTCATAATTATCAAAACTGAAAACAACCGAAATGGCTTTCAATGATACATGGATTAAAAGAAGATTGTACATCTATACAATTGAATAGTACTCAGCAATTAAAAAAAATGAACTCTTGATACACACAATTTGGATGAATCTCAAAAGCATTAAGCTAAATGAAAGAAACCATTCTCAAAAGGCTATATTTTATATGATTCCAGTTTTATGACATTCTTGAAAAGACAAAACTATAGTGATGGAGAACAGATCATTGTTTGCCAGGGGTTAAGAGGATTGGTGTGACTACAGATGGTAGCACAGGGAGTCTTTTGGGGTGATGATCTGGTCTGCATCCTGACCATGGTGATGGTTACACAAATATATATTTGTGTTAAACTTCATGGAGCTGTACATTTAAGAAGTCAATTTAACTGTGTGTTAATCTAAAAAAATAACATAAAATAAAAAGCTTTCCCATGTTGGTATTAACACCTAGTACTCAAGGACTTCCAATTTTCTAAGATGTCTTTGTAATCTAAGGGTAGTGTCTTGGTTATTCAAGTTACCTCTTACTAAAAAATACAAAAAAAAGAGAGAGAAGGAGCAGATTGTAGGTACTGTAGAAGTATATGGGAGCCTGGCTTATCTAGAAATTTCTAAAGCTAGAGCATCTATTTCATTTCAATTCAACCCTGAACTTTCAAAAAGGAAACACCTCCCCATCCCTCCACCCCAACTTATTTTAAATCTTTGCTAGTAAAACTGTCCTTGCACTGAGCTAGCAATAAATCTGCAGAACGCTATGGTAATACCCATGGAGAAGGCAAAAGGGGCCTCCATAAACCATGAGATTTGAACTACTACAGATGTTGCAGTGGGAATTTATGGTTTTCAACGGATCCTTATCTCTGCTTGCCAGTTTCTGCACATTGAATCATGCACTAGCAGAGTCTATTTTAAGAGTCATCATTTTTTTCTTTAAATATTAAAAAAAAATCTGTGGCAATTAATTTTTTCCATACTGTTCTATCATGACAAATAAATGTGAAATGTATATTTACAGAGCACATGTAATTGCATTTGGGCACATGCAAATGACATGCAAATCTTATATTCTAAATGAGTTTGTTTATCATTCCTGAATTCTAATCCAAGGGCCTTACTTTTTAAATTCAGTTTACATTCTGACATGTATACAAATGAGTTTGACTCTGGAAAATAACTTAATAAACTCAGGGTTAGCGATGCAATTAGAGGAGGCATCTGGGAGCTATAAAATCTTGGAAGCAACATTTACATCTTTTTCTGCATTCAAGGTTTCAATTTCCTAGCTTAAACCCTCTTGCAAAAAGCCTGTACTCTCCTCACTCTGCCACCCATTTCCCATCATTCCAGTGGTCCCAGCATTTGAAATGGCTTCCATTTTTTTCACCTGGGAGAGGCAGATGAGTGCATTTCATTGAGGATGACCTCACTGAGTCATTGTCCTCAGTGTAGCATTTTCAAAAACTAAGATCAGAGTGATAAATGAAATGAAAACTAACAGAATTAACATTGATCAGAACTTTCTGGGAGTTTCTTATTATTATAGCTGTCCCAGTTCTCCTGTGGGTGCTAAAGTCTTCCCATGGATTATTGACCCCCTAAAAAAAGCTGTGAGCAGTCACAAATCTGGTTTGTCAAAGTACATAAGAGAGAGAAGAGAAAATGGGATCATATTCACTTTCAGAGGCAAGAAAACAGAACCATAAAACAAAGTTTCCTCAGAAAATTAAAAATAAAACTACCATATGATCCAGCAGTCCTACTTCTGGGCATTTAGTGGAAGAATTGAAAGCAAGGTCTGTAAGAGATATTTGTACACCCATTTTCATAGCAGCATTGTTCCCAGTAACCATGGGTGGAAACAACCCAAATGTCCAGCAGCATTATTCACAATAACAAGGGATGAAAGATAAACAAAATGTGGTGGATCAATACAATGGAATATTACTCAGCCTTAAAAAGGAAGGAATCTTGTTGCGTGCTACAACATGGATGAACCTTAAGGACATTATGCTAAGTGAAATAAATTAGCCACTGAAAGAAAAATACTGTATGATTCCACTTATTTGAAGTACTTAAAGTAGTCAAATTTATAGAAAAAGAAAGTAGAGTGGTGGTTATCAGGAGCTGGGGGAGGAGAAAAAGGGGAGTTGTTTAAGGGTATAGAGTTTCAGTTTTGCAAGGTGAAAAATTCTGGAGATTTTTTCACAACAATGTAAACATACTTAACACTACTGACTTAAAAATGGTTAAAATTGTAAAAACAACAGCAACAAACACTGCACAGGGCAAGGGTACCTTGAAAAAAAGTTATTTGTGTAATAAAATTGTCTTATGTTGAAACAACAATGATTGAGTTAGGGTTGTAGAACTATGGGTGACTTCAAAAATTTTTATGATTTATGAAATTTTCATAATGAGGTGATATTTTGTCTACAGGATATATGAATTTCTAAGGACTATTTTAATATAAATTATTTTGTTAAAATGGAGGTTGTAAAGTAAGTTCAAACGATCTTTTCTGCTCTTAATAGAAATCAGCTTTAAATGATGGTAGGGTACCTTTTTGAGATTCATGTTATTAGGTAAACTACGCTCCATAAGCAGAATCAGGCCCATAACAGCCTGCTTTTGTATGGCCCATGAGCTAAAATATTTTAACATTTTTAAATAACTAAAAAATAATCAAAAGAAGAATATTTTATGACATGTAAAACTATACAATATTCAAATTTTGGTGTCTATAAAGAAATTTTATTGCAACACACACCACACACAT
Source organism: Avahi laniger (assembly GCA_963575035.1). NCBI lineage: Eukaryota > Metazoa > Chordata > Mammalia > Primates > Indriidae > Avahi > Avahi laniger. The sequence goes on from CAUYSK010123478.1 coordinate 5,081, forward strand.
ACTCAAAACAAAAACAAAGTAGATGCTGAAAATTCCAAATTCTGATTTTGATCAAAGCACAGATTCATAGAATATGCTAGTCAGGAAGTTCCTCTGAAGTGATTTAGTATAAAATCATCATTCTATAGATGAGAAAACTGAGAATGAGAGAGGTGAAATATTATACTTGCCTTGAGTCCTAGTGAGTTAATAGTAGAGCTGGAACTCTTCTCTATGCTGAGCACTTTTCTCTCTCGTTGGAGTGGACAGACTTAATGGGGCAGATTGTCACTCAGAATTCTCTTCTGTTTCTTCCCAATGCTTACTCTTTGGTAATATATGTTGAATATTATATTTATTGCAAGCTATGCACTTTTCACAGTTAGTACATGTAGTCCTCACAACTGTCCTCTGAGGTGGCATTATCCCTAAGCCGTAGAGCCCACTATTCTCTCTTCCCCTCACACCAGTCATGCGGATCTTTGTCTGGTTATTTACCCTTCTGTGGTGAATCCTGTGCTCTGGAAATCACCTCCTCCAGCCTCCTGGGTTCTAATTCTGCCCTTTGCCCCCTCACTGCAGGATCTTTAACCTCTCCTTCTTCCCTGTTTCCAAGTCCTAACCTACAGTTAATCAATATGTTCAAATCCCTCTTGGCTTAAAAAAGAAAAGCTGTCCCTTGCGTCTCTCACATCTCCTCTTACTTACAGTTTGTTCCCAGCCAAGATTTGTAAAAATGTGGTCTACACTTGCAATCTCTCCTTCACTTTCTACTGACTTCTCATCCCACTGCAATCTTATCTCCACCCTCTCCCTCTCCCATCTGAGTAACCCACTCCACAACGATTTTGTGTTTAAAATCAATGGACCCTTTAAAAGTCTTATCTCATTTGATACCAGTGATCACTCCCTTTTTGAAACTCATGCACTAATTGAGCTCTCATGTTCAAAGACATATGGCCTATATCAGGAAAGGCAAAGGTTGATAAACACCCCTATTATTTCAGCCATTTTTAGTATTACTCCATGCCTTTGCATAGGCTACCCCCTCTGCATAGAATACCCTCCCATCAACAGTGTTGTGAATTCCTGTGCATCTTTTTCAACCCAAGTGATATTTCCCCCTCTGTGAAGCTTTCTCTGCCTGCCTTCAAGAAGAGTTGATCCCTTGCCTCTTTTCCCCCACTGTGCCTTATATTTAAGTCAACAGTCACCCTTATCACGCTATATACATTTACTCATTTGTACCTAATATGGAATGTATTCTTCTTGAGGCAGTCAGGGACATATCTGATTCATCCCTGCATGTGAGGGTAAGTTGGCATTTCAAGGTCCTTTCCCTCTTTAGTACCCTCCTCCCTCTGTGCTCATATCAGAGAGAGACTTGGACTAAAAGAAACAAATAATTTCATAGTGAACAAATGTATTACACAAGTGAATAAATTCATCAGAGCTAATGTGTGGGATCCTTCTTGGGTAGTAAAGAGGTAATCCTTGACAACTAGTGTGTTTTTTCTCATATGAGAACAAGTTCCTAGGAGAGGCGGAAGGATCTGAATCTTTTTGAGAACCACAGCGGGGAGAGTGGTAAGGGTAATACAGAAGGGTAAGGCCAAAAGTATGCTGATAAGAGAATTAGACTTTTTCAGATAGGAAACAAGCCTATGTCATCTCAGAGAAAAATGCTTTTCACTGTGAAAGGTACCTGGTTTATAGCTTCCATGGCTCTAATTGAAACCAGGTGACTTACATTTATCTTTATTTACTCACCCAGAATCCAATCTGCCTCCAGAACCTGGGAGGATTGAGCAAACATGAACAACAGTGGGGATTAGGTTGAAGCCTGAGGAACTGTACACAAAATGCAATATGCATCTACCTCCAGTGGGGAGCAATAGATTTGTTCTGAAGGAAGAGGGTATGGTTACCAGCCTGAGAGATCTGGAGAGGCACCTGCATGAATGTGGGTGAGAGAAGGCAAGGGGATTCGGAGTGAAGTCCAGAAGGATTAATCACTCTCTTTGTAAAAGCCTAAGTATGGAATCCCCCACCTCCCACCACTTAGATGCTAAGTTAGCTAGTTAGCTAAGTTAGCTAGCATTGCACCCTTTATTCCTCCTACAATAATCTTCTGAGATTTTCCTAATTTATAGGTAAAGAACATTTATAGGACAGACAGTAGAGTATAATGGTTAAGAAAAAATTCTGGAGTTGAACTGCCTGGATTCAAATCCCACCTTTACTATTAGCCATGAAAACTTGGGCAAATTACTTGTCCTCTCTTTGGCTCAGTTTATTCATCTGCTAAATGATAATAATTATGATATCTGCTTACATATGTTTTTGTGAAGATTAAGTGAGTTAATATATCAAAAGTGCTTAGAATAGTACTTGCCATGTAGTAGGCACTCAAAAGCATTGCCTATTATTGTTATCAGTGTTTTTTACAGCATAGCCTGAAGTATTTGGTCTGGTGGAAGCCAATGTGGCAGGAAGTCTAGGGTAGTATAGGCCAGATCTGTCTCACTTCTTTGAGAGCATCGGCTTAAGGGGTATAAACTCCTTTGGTTATCATCAGTGTGAGACCCACAACCTGGGAAATATCACAGAGGACACCAGGCCCAAAACATAATTTAGAGTAAACTTCTTGATTGTTCTACCAGTAAATAAAAGAAGATAACCATTTGTGTTTTAGAAGAACAGGACCTGCTACACCTGTGTTATTGTAAGTCTCCCTAGTGCTGGTACATGGCAAATAATAAATTTGTGAGATAGATAAATCTATATTCATTTGTAGTAAGCCAAATGAATGGTGGGTGGCAGGACGCAATTAGCAGGTATAGATCAGGAGAAGCAAGTACCTCCTGTCCACTTTCTACTGACCTTAACCCTCTGTTTCAGGCTTTAGGCCTTAGATATCTTGCTATGATTGCTGGGGCCTATAATTCATTTAACTACCTATTCACAAACTATTCATTTAGTCTATGACTTTTGGTATGTCCTTTCTCTTCTTGGGCCCAGCTACTTCAAATGCAAAGTGAAACAGTTTAGGTATGGTAAGTAGGTTTTATCTCACATGCACATATAAGTGAGTAGTGACTGGTTAGAGCATTGTGTAACAGAGGTTTTAAAAATGAATTCAGGCTGAGTAGGAAAGAGTTCCAGGGTGATTTAATGATGTCATGTATATCGTACAAGCAATTGGCAGTCCATGTGTCACATATTTTTCTACTCATGAACTAGACAAAATCCTCTACACCCATTTTCTTTTGAGGAGTCCTAAAGAATCACCCAGCCTTAATGAGAGCATCAATTATGGTGCTGTGGTTTTCTCATTATGAATGTATTTATCCCCTGGGACATGCCAAGTTACCCAGCAAAAAGATTTACTCTACCAGAAACTTCTCCACTCATGTGTAAGTAGATGAAATCAGGGTCAAAGAGGACCCTCTCATAAAGGAATGAGGCAAAAAAGCCCAGATTTTGGAATCAATATGCTCAGCCACTTACAGCCTGGGTGATCCTGAGTCATACAACCCATCTAAATCTTAGCTTCTTCCTCTCCAAAATAGGGTAATAATATTTAAAATTACAGGACGGAAACTAGGATTTAGACAATTATAAAACATGTAGTACCTAGCATAGCAAAGTACTTTATCTGATGGAGACCCTTAATACTAATTCCTTCTCTCATCTTCAAAGTAAGTGCAGGGAGCCCTGGAATATAAATGCTTTGGGGATAGAGACTGTGTCTTATTTGTCTCTTTATACCTAGTTCTGAACACAAATGTTTAAATGTTTAAGAAATATTTACTGGCTTGAATTGAACTTAATTCAATTCAAATGAAATTAAATGATCTTTTAGATTCTTTTCAGTACCAAGCATAGAACCTGGCACATGGTCTGTACTCATAAATGCTTCTACAATATAGCTCTATGATGGCCTAATTCCAGGACTGGGACACATTAATGGAAACACATATAATTCTCAGAGGAGCATTAGAGGAAGGGCCACACACCCACTCACTATTGGCATTGTCTCATGAGAAGAGCTGCCACTTGTAGCTACTTTCTGCTTCATATCTTCTTTTTCAGAGGGAAGAAAGTGGCCCTAATAAATCCATTATGCTTTTTCTGCATTTATATGGAAAGAAAGATCCTAATTTTCTGTCATGGATCCAGGGGACACTCAGAAATCATGTCCTTTCTTTTGGGGCCCAACCTACATTGTCTCCTGGGTGGGGTGAGAGCCACTGCTCTTCTTTTCCATCCTTCAAGTTTCCCTTTGAAGTTCCCGTACTGTCCCAGTGACACTGAATGGACCATAACAATTTCAATGTCTGAGCCATTATCTCATTGTTCTAAACGACATATTTTTGTTGCTGGCCCTATAACTGTTCTCCTTTAGGTTGAGTCTTGAAGAATTTCACGGTCTTAATGAGTACATCAATTATTGTTCATGGAAGAGCTGATGTCTCCTTAAAGGTTATTTGAAGGTTGATTGCTATCTCAGTGCTTATATCCAGCAAATCTATCTCAGCCTTATGAATGCATTTGACCTTTTTATAGGTACAGGGGAAAAATAACAGAACAAAAGTTAATTTAGACCTCTATAATACATTTTTTTTTTCTGAAAGAAATGAAAGGGCATTGAAATCAATACCTGCAAAATAACATGCTGATGAATGTTGGGACTCAATTTTCTCATTTTGCTAATTCGAGATTGGGAATTCTGAATAGTTTTCAATCCTGCATTCTTTGGGCGCTGTGAAGTCTGCCGTATTGTGTCCACACAATACTGCTGCACACTCATTATGGGAGTACCAGTGGTCCTGAAAAGGTCAGTTAGTTAGAAATGTCAGCGTTCAATGGAGCCGCACAGGCCTGTGTGTGCACAGATCCAATTAGAGTGACCAGGCAACACCGCTGTAACCCAGAATCCTAATGAGTAAGCAGAGGAAAGGTGGCAGTGCCTTCTTTTCTTTCTTCTTCTTATTCAAAAGAAATGGAAATGCTTTTCATCCACCCTACATGGGGTCGTTTAAACTTTACCAAACACCACTTAGTCTCCAGGTGGGCAGGGAGGGGAACCCAGCTTCTGCAAAGGCTGAGCTGCCAAGAACAGCCAGATGTGGAAGGGAAGGTAAGGGAGAAGGTGGGAGCAGTACTTCAGACTTCAGGCTGGCGGAACCGGTCATCCTTCGCAAGATTTACTCAGGTTGATAGCTAAGAGAAAGATGGCCTTCTCGACAAGTTCATTTCTAAGCCCCTACTATATGTGAGGGGCATTGTGTTAAAACTGGCCTTTGCCATTTTTAACAAACCTAAAGCAGTGGTGTAAATATGTGGTAAGAGTGCATAAAAATCTGGATGTATATGTTGGCTGATGTTTTACCAGGGCTTCTCTAATTCTAATCCATCACAAGATAGTATTTTGAAAAAGTCCACTGGTCATGAATGTGGATGCTGCAGCAATGTCAAATTGCTGTTAAAGTTTCTAAATACTTTCTCTTAATTTCTATATTTATCTTATTGTGGATGGTTTAGACACTAGCACTGGCCTGTGGATGACACTTTGAGTAGCAGTGTTCTAGCTACTTTGCTTGTTCTTACCTTTCACTCCTCACTCCCACCTTCACGGGTCCCCACTATTCATCTGGAGCTTCTAGACTGACAATCACACTGGACTCTCTTTTCTGGTCCAATCGCTATATAGTTCCTTAAAACACTTTTTGAGATTTGTTCTTTGGCACTATAGACCACAGCCTTAGTGAGAACACTCTCCCAGCAACCTGTCTGAAACAACAACAACAAAAAAAGTCCTGGATAATTTTGTTACAGATGATCCAGGGACCATAATTTTAGAACAAATGGAGGATTTTATAGGGAATCTCTCACTGGATTTTAAAGTTCACTGGGTAGTCATGATCTGCTTGGTTCTAGGCCCCACTCATTGCAGCAGCTCATCCCTTCAACTGAGGCTACTTAGCCCCCCCTTGCAGCCTACCAGATCCCAGAATCATTCTGGCTTCGTGGTCAGGTAAGGGTAGGGGTAGCAGATATGAGAAATGTTGGGTTAGTAAATTAGCCTGCTATCCACTGTGGGTAAGTCTGATGTCTGCTTTTACTGTGACCTTCCTGCCTAATTTTCTGCAGCCAGACCCTTTTCTCAGACCCCATGACTATTTCTCATCCCAACAGTCATTTCTGCAGTAACTGGGTTCTTTTCCCATTCGGTTTTTCTTTTAATATCTCAGCATCCTCTGGATAAACCAGCATCTGTGATTAGCAAGGCAGCTGAAAAGTGAGAAGTCCACTGGATGTTGAGTCAGAAAACTTGTTTTCAGGCTCTTATTTTTCTACCTAGAAGCTATGTGAACATAGGCAAATCTTATAATTTCTCTGAGCTTCAATTCCCTTCAATGGCAAAAATGGGACGTAGGTGCCTATTTCATGTGGTTATTTTGTTGTTTAAACAAAGTATTGGGTCAAAAATCACTTTGTACATTGTGATGTGCTATGTCAAATGCAGCTGTAGTGGTGGTCATTATTGCTGCTGTTGTTATCCCACCCTGTGGATTATTTTTAAAACACTGTTTAGTATTTGTCCTCTGGCACCACAGACCCCACACATAGTTAGAACACTCTTCCAGCAGCCTCTGCCTGGGCTAACTAGCCCAAAACAATAAATAAAAACCCGGTGGAGAGAAGGTGGTTAGGCTGCCTCTTTCCAGTACCTTTGGGGAGAAAGGAAAAAAGAATCCAAGAGATTTGGAGTAGAAAAGTAGAGAGAGAATCTTGGCAGAGAACTTAGTGGAAACAACATGAGCATGTTCCTGAAACAACCTCTGTTGGTTAACCCTAGGGAACAAAACATGGGCAAGGGCTAGAGCATAGGAGGGGGTTAGTAATTGGATACTGGCCTCTAAGACAGCGTATGAAGTGATGAGGTGCTTCCCAATGCACCATCTAAGGCTGGCATTGATCCCACTTCACAAACTAATTTAATGGCCATTGATATGGAAAAAGCTATCTTATTTTCCCTAAAAACAAGAGAAAACCACTAATTTTCTTTTCATCAGTGTAATTAAAACTCTTCTCTAGCAAGCCAGTCTTATGTATAATCTTTACCAGAAGGGGAAACCTTCTGAAAGACATCCAGCCGGCCAGCCATGAGTGGATCTCAGCTGGGCTGGACTAATCTCCCTCATTTTTTTCAGTTTGTGAAAAGAAGTGTATCAGGTTTATAAAACAACAATTCAGAAACCATCTGGATGGGGGAAAATTGTGCTGCAAGTGTCAAACACAGACTTGATTGGCATTTCAGAGAATGATCTCTGAAATGGGGTGGGGTTAGGTTACTGAGAAAAAATCATAGATACCTGTGGTGACCATCCTCAGAGAAGGACTTCCCATAACAACATGAGCATTTCCAAGGTTCTAGTATGTGCCGTATACATACTTTATCTCATCTAATACTCATGACAACCCTATGAGTTCAACAATATTAGCCACATTTTAGCAGTGAAAGACTTGAAGCTCTGAGAGGTTAAGTGTTTTTTCCAAAATCATATCAAGAGTAAATGGTAGAGCTGAGATTTGAACCCCGGTCTAGTGGATCCCAAAGTTTCCATTGCATTGTAGACTTTCCTTTCCTTTTCTTTCTTTTTGGTTATACAGATTTTATAGGGACTTTTCTGTCCCAGTAGTACTGGATAAGTACTGGTAAGGGCACGTCAGTAAATCTTGCTAAGGGCAAACTCCCATAATCCTCTACGCTATCCTCATCACTCTCAAGATGATGTTTAGACTAGAGCACCAAGGATGTGCACCACCCTCTATAACATGCCATTGGTCCTTAGTCTCTAGGAATTTCAAGTATATGTATTTGGGTCATACCTTGTCTCAACTCAGTAGCAGCCTACACCATTTGCCAAGTCTGCAAAGGATGATAATAAAAACTGGAAACTAGACATTGGGGCACACAACCTTCTTCTAAATGAGAGAATCTTACTTTTCTTAGTCCAGTGAATCAAAAATACTGCTCGTTTTCGGGACCAAAGCAAAAGCCCTTATAGTTTTCTATGTTAGGATAGATGGATAGAAAGATGTAGACAGACAAACTTAGCTATTTATTTAGGCACGAAATAGTAGCTGGATTCTTTTCAATGCCTTTCTCTGAAACCTCTGCCAATCTCAGAAAGCTAGGTCATTACCCATAGATCCTGGGAGTAAGGGGAGAATCCTCGGAGGAATGAGAAAGGTAAGTGTGTCTGAAAGAACCAGAGAGATAATACCGATAATCATAATCATCATCATTATAATTTTGGTAGCCAGCTTCCAAGATGCCCTCTGAAGGATTCTCACTTCCTGGTATATATCATTATATAGTTCTCTTCCACAGTGAATAGGGCTGACGTAAGTAACGAATAGGATACTATAGAAATGACAGGCTACAACTTCTCAGTCCAGATGATGAAAGACATTTCAGCTTCTCCTTTGCTCTCTTTTAGAAGTTAGCTGCAATGTTGTGACTCAAGCAGCCCTGTAGAGAAGTCTACATGGCAAGGAACTAAGGCCTACTGCCAGCAGTCATTACCAACTTGCCATCTTTATGAGCGAGTCATCTTGAAAGATGATACTCCAGCCCCACTCAACCCTTCAAATAACTGCAGCCTTGGCTGACATCTTAACTGAAACCTGAGGAGAGACCCTAAGCCAAAACCATCCAGCTAAGCTGCTACCAGATTCTTGACCTATAAGAACTGTGTGAGATAATAAACATCTATTGTTTGAAATTGCTAAGGTTTAGACTAATTTGTAATGCAGCAATTCAATCACACTAACAACTTTATTTAAAGCCTACTGTGGATCATGTACTTTACTATGTTAGCCACTTTAAATATATCATATGTAATGTTAATAAAACTCAGGAAGTATTGTTATCATTTTGCTCTTTTATAAATGGTAAAATGGAAATAAGGTACTGAAAAGATAGGCTTTTCTGAGGTCAAACCACAAGTAGAAGATGTTGGATTCAAACACATAACATATGTATGTACTACAAATCAATTACAATTACAAAATTGATAGTTTTCTTCTTTATCCTTTAAATTCTCATGAGGTATCTCATGGCTGGGCTGGGGCGATTATAATTGCATTGCTTCAGGCCAGAACACATCACAGTGGCCTACAGAGATATGCCCTGATGCCCCTCAAGCACAGAGACAGGTCATGCTGCTGTAGACTGTCAACCTTTGGGTTTAGACTTCCAGCCTCTGAACCAATGAAAACCAGTGTCCTCCAGGTAAGGCCAGATGACCTCTCACATTCTTCTCAATTCCCATTGTGAAGAAGGCCTAGTGTTATCAACAGAGCTTCTGTTCTGGCCTCTAATTTACATGACATTTTCATGTTATTAATAATATTAATAATATGCTAGGGGGGTTATTGTCATGATTACCTCACTTAATCTTTATTTAATCCCTATGAAATAGGTGTCACTGTCCATATTTGATGGAAAGCCCCAAAGCAGTTAAACAACTTTCATAAGGACATGTAGTCAGAAGTGGCAGAATCAAGACTAGAACCCAGGTCTACCTCCTTCTCAAACTATCCATACACTGTGTTGATTTCCTGCTAAGGTTGGCAACCTGCTCCATAACTATTAAGGATAGGTCCTAGTCTCTGTGGCCTGCTATCCCCAGGGCCTGCTGCATGCTCTCAAGATCCTTGGCCACTGGTGTGGTTCTGGCTTCAACCAGAAAGGGTCCAAGATATTTCATCTATCTGATGAGTCCTGTCACTGTCCAGAGATTCTGGCTGTGAAGCCCTTGGTGGGCCTAGTCTTTTGAATAGAAGGGTTGAAACAGAATAGATTCACGTTTGTTCTGATTATAGACCTTATAATTCACATAGTTGGCTTAACATGGCCACAGGGATAGTCATTGCAAAATTTCATATGATCTTGGCCATTTTCAAGTAATGCCAGGTGCCAATTTATCCCCTAATTTTGGGGATGGTGTTCATGACCCAATTCCCAACCAATCAGCACAACAGATTTCCCCAAACACATATACTTGGTCAAAGATGGATTCATAATGAGTCAATCACAGAATGAGAAGACACAGAAATTCTCTTGGGACTTCTGGGTAAGTCTCTTGTCTTTTCCTACTGGACTAGAATTTTGGAGAATGTAAAGTATGCAGCTGCTACAGCCATTGTGAGGCCACATGTGGTCTGGGAACAGAGTCAACACCGAACAAGTTGAGTTAAGAGAAGGAGAAAAATAGACTGGGTCCTTTCAGCCTTATATCAAGATGCACAAAATGTCATATTTATTTCTGGGTTATTCATTTACATGAACCAATGAATTGCCTATTTTTGCTTAAGCTAATTTAGGTTAGGATTGAAGAATCCTACTTTTATACTCTCTGTGCCTTCATTTTAGCATTTATGACTTGAATTCCAGTTCCTCTAGGCCTAGGGCCTGCATTCAGCCTAATGATCAAAGTCTTAACCAGCCTCTTCCTGATCTGACCTCCCTCATGCTGATCAGCTATGGTGCTTTTGGGTGCCATACCTTCCCAGAACTAAGCCCACCCACTGAATGTTCAAAAATGGGACTCCTGACCCCTTCCCATCAACTCCCTCACCTGAACTCTGAAATATGGCATCCCACATAGATGTCCCAGGATAAATATCCTAAGAACATACTCTCAGTTTGTGTCCCAGAGATCATAAGAGCAAACATATTTCTCACTGCCTTCGTATATTTCTCAAATTCTGGAGTTTGTTTATTCAGATTTAATACATTTTTTGAGTAACATCCAATGTGATGTTTTCATTGTTGACATGAGAGAGAGGATTTGGGGGACAGAGGTGGGAGTATGAATTATCCAACCTTTCTGGAAAATGAGTTGGCAATAAGGCTCAATAATTCCTTAAACATAGTAATGCTCTTTGACCCAAAAATTCGATTTCTAAAATACACAGCATAAAAACTTATGTAAAAGAAATAGAAAGCTTTTTTCACAAATATATTTATGGTATATAAGACCAAAACATCTGAAAATAACACAATGCACAATAGGACTTCTTTTTATTTTTATTTTTTTATAAATCAGGCCACATATAAAAGATGGAAAATACTAGAGCCTTTAAAACTAAGTATGCCTTTAAAATGAATGCTCAGGGATCTAGTAATTCTACCCATAGAAATCTATTTTAGGACAATAACCTAAAATATAGAAAAAACATATGCACAATGTTAAGAAATTATTTATAAGGTTGAGAAACTAGAATCAAGTTAAATATCCAACATTATTGACATGGGAAGATATTTCTGTTGTAATATTAAGTGAAAAATTGGTATGAAATTTTATATTCTATATGATCTCAGCTATGTAAAACAAAATTATACATGCATAGAAAAAAAGCAAAGATGTAAATGTATTAAAATATTAAATAGCTATTGCCTATGGGAGATAACTGATATTTTCAACTTCGTAACTTCTCTGTGTTTCTCAAAATTTTCACCATTGGCATATGCAACTTTTTAATAGAGAAAGTGATTATAAAAGATGGTAAGTATGTAAACTACATAGCAACATGGAGATTGTTTATGAAATAATGTTAAGTTAAAAAATATGTATATAAAAACTTACTGTGATTACAATTATGTAAATATGGTTCTGCATATAGACAAGAACTAAAAGGAAGAATGTATAAATATAATTAGGTTTTGTATTATGCTAAGGTTATGGGATTAGGAGTAATTTATTTTTCTTCTCTAACGATGTCTTTAAAGCTGTTTTCATGTTGTATATGCATTGTTTTGAAACATCTCCTCTGTGCTTATCCACTATGCTGTTAGATTGGATCCACAGGTCTCATGTTGGTTCTTAAAATGACCATGAGGGAGGTGACAATGTCTAGTTTGGCCTCTTTTGTTCCTTTAGTCTCTAGAGGGGCTGAGTTTACATCACAGGGGACTTTAATTGGAGACAAAGCCCAAAGTTGTCATGTACTGGCCAGCAGGATCGATCTATCACCATTTAACATAGGAATTATTTTAACAAGGTTAAGAGAGGATAAAGAGCTTTGTGAATATTTGCAATAAGGAACAAATCTAGCTGTGATTTTTTTCTGGAGGTTTCTATGATGCCTTGGAAATCAATTATCTCTTCAGAATGTGGCCTAGTAAGTGGAAAAGTACCAGTACTATGAAGACCCTGACAGTCTAGACTTTCCTTATCCCCAGCAAAGTGGGTCAGCTTGAATTCTGTCTCAGGAAGGTGGCTCCAAGTGCTAATATCACAAATGAAGTGACATTTTTATGTAGCAGTAGCAAAGGCAAAGGATTTAGAATCAGATCCAGATTTGAATCTTGACTCTATCACTTATTAATTGTGTTTATGTGGGAAAATCAACTAATTTCATAGCAGCTTGGTTTGCTCATCTGCAAAACAGGAAAGATGATACCTGTCTTATGGTATAGCTGGGAGAATTATGTGAAAAATATATGGAAAGGGCCTAACATAACTCTAGCTCTGAGTAGACACTGTCTAAATGCTGTTCTTTTAGTTTACACCATCAAAAAGCCAAGACCATGTGACAAGGGTGCCAAGATAATTCAATGGGGAAAGAATCATCTTTTCAACAAATGGTGCTGGGAAAACTGGATAGTCACAAGCAAAAGAGTGAAGTTGGACTCTTACTTCACATGATATAAAAACATTAACTCAAAATGGATCAAACACCTAAATGTAACAGCTAAAGCTATGAAATTCTTTGAAGAAAACATGGAAGTACATCTTTGTGACCTTGAGTTAGGCAATGGTTTCTTAGATATGACACAAAAAGTACAAGCGACAAAAGGAAAAATGGGATAAATTGAACTTAATTAAAATTAAAAACGTTTTTGCTTTAAAGACAACATAAAAGAAGTAAAAAGCAATTCACAGAATGTGAGAAAATGTTTGTAAATCATAAATCTGACAAAATTGTATACAGAATTATAAATATATATATATATATATAACTCTTACATTTCAATAATAACAAGACAAATATCATCTAATCAAAATGCTAAGGGCAAATAATTTGAATAGATATTTCTCCATAGATGATATACAAATAGCCCACATAAACATATGAAAATATGTTCAATATGAAAATATGTTAAACGTTAGAGAAGTACAAATCAAAACCACAGTGAGATACCCACTAGGATGGCTATAATCAAAAAGATAATAACAAGTATCAGAGAGGATGTGGAGAAATTGGAACTGTTCTGTGTTGCTCATGGGAATATAAAATTGTACAACTATTTGTAAAGTACTTTGGTAGCTTCTCAAAATATTTATCCTTAAGTTTACTATGTGATCAGCAATTTCATTCCTAGGTTTAAATACCCAAAAAAAATGAAAACATATGCCCACATAAAAAATTTGTACACAAATGTTTATAGCAGATTATTCATAATAATCCAAAATGGAAATAACCCAAATTTCCATTAACAGATAACTGGTATAAATAAATTGTGGTATATCCACATAATGACATATTTTTTCTGCATAACAAGGAATGAAGTATTGACATATGCCACAACATGCATGCACCTTGAAAACATGCTAAGTGAAAAAGGCCAGTCATGACAGGCCATATATACTATATGATTCCATTTACATAAAATGTCCAGAATAGGCAAATCCATAGAGACAGAAAGTAGATTAGTGGTTGCCAAGGCCTGAGAGAAAGGAGAAACTAGACTGCTGATCAGTATGGAGTGTCTATTTGGGGTGACAGTAATGTTCTGGAACTAGATGGTGGTGATGGTTGCACAATTATGTGAATATACTGAAAACCACGAAATTATACACTTTAATGGGGGAGTTTTATGGCATGTGAATTATATCTCAATAAAGCTGTTATTTTAAAAAAGTTATGATCAGTATGTTTAACTAGGTGGTGGGAATATAAAAATCTTTCTAGAAGTGTGATAAAGTGTATTAGTCATTGCCAATATTCTAGTTGTCCTCACTTGCAGTGCCCTTCCCTGTGGGAAGATTGCACATCACTGTTTTGAATTTAGGAGAGGTAATATGACTTGCTTTGATCAAGGAAATTTGGGAAGAAGTGACCCCTGTTAAGAGGTTTTTAGGGCAGATGCATGGCTCACGATCTCTCCCTTTCCCTCTGCCATGATAAACAACACGGAAAGTGTTGTCAGTGCCTCCCCACAATTTCATATATTCTCCCAGCACTTATTGGTTCTACACATGTTGGAAAACTTCCAATTGTGATACTTGGAAATCCATCCTAAAAGTTTGGAAGCTGCTATGTCTATACATTGAGCAGATTAGAAGTGTCAGGGAGTTAACCCCCCCTCCTCCCGCCCCCATCACTCCTGTTCCTTTGTCCCTCAGAAGGATAATTCTGTGGCTTATTTTCCAACCTGACTCACAGAGCTCTCCAGTGGGATTGAGTCCCAGTTGCCCTCTGTGGTAGCTTGCTTGATAATAAATCTTTCTGGGCTTTCTTTCTTTTCCTGTCTCATTTCCCTTACTCCCCTATCGACATCTCTGGGGTCACTTCCCATGTATCTAAAGGTCTGCTTCTTTGGGAACTCAAACTAAGACATCCAGCAATGTTTCAAACAGAGGATTCTTGGTCAGCCTGGGTGCCAGAGTACAGAAGATGTAGAGCACTGCTGACTGCAAGCCATGCAGGACATGTACCAAAAGTGAGAAATAAACCTTTGCCTTTTAAGCTTCTGCGATTTAGATGTCATTGTTACTTCAGTGTCATGACTAGTGAATGATGTTTACCTCTTGTCAGTAATTCTCATCCTAGGAATTTTTCCTAAAGAATTAGAGATGTACACAAAAGTCTATACAAGAATGCTCACTGTGGTGTTATTTATAATTGAATAATTGGATATAACAACAATAATAATATATAACAATAGGGGGAATTTAAAAATATAAGTGCTTTTCGGCTATATACAATTCCCTCAGAGAATATTTAATAATTTAGAAGATGTTCATCCTATATTAAAATAAAAAGAACTTATATAATATCATTCTAATTTCATTTTAAAAATTACATCTATATTTGTGTATACATGTGCAAAAAGTAGGTCTCTCTTCTCAGTCTGGTGGTAAGGATTTTACTTGGACAGGAAAAGAATGTAGCACTTCCTCATACTGTCTCCCTTCTATTGAAGAGGTTGTAGGAAATAAATTTTCTAAAAAGTAAAGAAGAAACTATAGTTGAACTTCTTGGTCAAATGACTATATAAGTTCATGTTTCAATAAGCCCATTTATTCCCATCAAATAGTAATATTGGATAATATATGAAAAAAGAAATGAAGACATGTATTTAGGCTCCACCGTGAAAGACATATCTCCATGAAGCTGAAATGTACAGGAATGAAAATGGTTAAGTAGTTCTGAGGCTACTGGCTTGTTGAGATATGGATGGAGAAGCAGGCAGTAGCGGTTTTCAGTTATCCCTGTGGGATAAGGGAGACTAAAAGTGCTCTGTAGAACATGGGGATCAGAGACAAGCTTCTGCTTAGACCAAAGACCCTGGTGCAGGGGGTCTCCTGTCATGAAAGGAGCCTTAAGATAGGGTTGCTGCATAACTTTCGAGAGATAGACCCTATGCATTGGAGGTGAGGAATATATACTCAGAAAACAGAAGCAATGTCAAGCCATTCTGCTAACTTTTTTGTCATTGGATCTGCAATATGCTCTATATCCCCCAGTCCTATACTGAAGATGTGGATAGAGGTAACTGCAAAAACCATCACACAGGGAGATGTGAACACAGTGGGAGTTTGGGTATGGGGTGGAGAGAGAGAACACCAGAAAACTTCCTTCTCAAAATGATCCTATGAATTAAAATTTCAAAACATGAAGAAATTAAATGCTAAAAATGATACTAAACAAAATCAACAATTAAAACTTGAATTCCCTCCAGATGAAACTTATTTTATGGAATAAAGATTTTAAAATAAGCATATTGAGGATGTTCAAAGAAACAAATGAAGACATTAAAATTGAACAAGAAATTATGAAACAGAATAGGCAGAAATAAAACAAGAACAGGTGGATAGGAACAAAATTAGAAATCTTGGAAATGAAAAACATATAGTCATTGAAATATTGAAAAAGACAAAAAATCTAGACTAGACATGGTCAAAAAATGAATTTATGAATGTAAGTTACTTATGAGGAACTCAGAATCAGTGCAGTGAGACAAAATGATAAAAATTATGAAAAATCAGTTAAAAACTATGGAGGGCCACTTGATAGAATCCACATTTATCTAATAGGAATTCTTGAAGAAGAGAATCAAAGTAATGGGGACAAAAGCAATGTTTGAACAGATAATTTGCCGCTAATTTCTTAGAATTAAAGAAAGATGTAGATTCTTACGTGGTAAGTATACTCAGAGTGCCAAGCAGGATAAATAAAAATAAATTCACACCTAGACACAGCAAAGTGAAAAGATAAAACATTAATATTAAAAAATTTATTGAAATCTACACCTTGAAAAATGGGGTCCCCAAAATGACTATATAATGGCAGACTTCTCATCAGTAACTATGGATGCCAGAAAATAATGAAAAAAAATCCACAAACTGTAAAGGAATGTCCTCCTCAAACTACAGTTTATACCCAGCCAAATTATCATTCCAGAAAGAAGTCAAAACAAAGACGTATGCCAATTAAGATGGTTATCCATGGACTCTCACTAAAATATCTATTAAAGGATATACTTTAGGAATGTAACATAGAAAAGGCTTGAGATACAATAAAGAAGAAAACACAAAATTTATAAGCTGTGTACAAGGACAAGGAGATGTTAGACCAGGTCTTATGAGGAAAGGACAAAGGAACTGGGAATATTTAGCCTGGAGAAAAGAAGACACAGACCTTCTTCAGATCTCCAAACTATTGTCGGGGGCTGAGGCATTTAGAAACAGTGATGATGTCATCAGGAAGCAGATTTTAACCCTGCTCAAAATAGAGCTGTCTAATCAATAAGAAGTGGTAAGTTCCCTATCAAGAAAGGGGATGAAATGGGAGTGATATAACTCTAGTTATATTAGTCCATGATTTGGAATTTCCATGTATGTTAATCATATATAAATGTTAAACCTAGCCCATTCTATGAGATAGATTAAACTTTTTTCAAACTAGTTTCATCTTTGTTCTTCTAAATTCTCAAGTTCAAAGAGCTCTATCAGGTGGAAATACAGTAAGGTCACCTGAACTGGGTGGATCCATCTTACATTTGCAGTTACCATCCTATACCCAAGTTATATAGACCAGATAACCAGCCTCTGTGCTAGGACAGTGCCTGCAGAGGGCAATATCTCAATCTCTTTGAAAGTGAGCCCAGTGGTCCCTGATACAGCATGGTAGTTTTGTGGAAGGCAGGGCTGACATAGTTCAGCCATATCGGTTACTCACATATTGAAATATCTCCATATTTATTGGTAATTAGTCATTCTCTGAGCACCCTAACTCTGCCATATGACCACTCAGCCACACTATCTCCTCCTCCAGGACCTCACCTCTGCACAGTCCAGTGATTAAAGTGTTAATGTCTAGCACAGCAGGCAGTCACCGAGGCCGTTAAAATATTTTGAATATTACACATGGATGAAAATAAGTACCAAACCCACGCTCAAATGCTCACTAATCCTGCTGGTACCATTGTCCCCTTGGTCCTAAGACAGAATGATATCTCTTGTTCAATTTTTGCCTTAAGTTCCCAAACCAAAGTAAAATAACTCTCTGACAGAACCAAACTGCTGAGTTTCTCACTGGGCTAGATGTCAGGCCTAGGGGAAAGAAAAGACCTTTTAATCCCATAGTCACAGCTTGTTTGAGGGGCTTGACTTTCTCCTAAACGTGAGAGACAAAAGTCATCTTGACCCTCAGAGCAGCCAACCAAACCTGGTCACTTTCCCAGATTGACTCTTCCTCATAAGCCATCCTCCCTTCATTCCGTGGCACCTTCTAGGAAGCTACCCCATTCCCTATGATTTAAAAACTTATTTCTCAGGAGTCTACGACACTTCCTTGACACTTGAGTCCAGTGAGTGAACTTGGCCCTAGAATATGGACCGACATCAAGATTATCAGCCCTGCCATTGGCAGAGTCAAGAGGAGGCAGCACAGAGTTGGAAGGGAGCAAAGAATCTGCCTGCGGGGCAGAGGGTAGAGGGGAAGAAGGGTCCTTCATGGCTCATGTAGCAAGAGTTCTGCTGTTCATTCAGGGAGTCAAGGGAAGAGGGCAGGAATTGCATTTGGAAAGGCAACAAGACATCATTCAGGGAAATAAGGGAAAAGCCAAAGCAGAATGGCCGGCCGCACCTACTCACCGGGGCTGGTTATCGTCAGGAGATCAAGCTGCCGCTGTTGCTGCAAAAGAAAACACATTGTGAGAACACGGATTTGGGCCAGAGCCAAACTTGTGCTCAGCAGGTCAGAGTGGACATGCAAACTGGATGTTCGGATTCACTGCAGGGTAAATTACATGGAATGTGGTGCTCACTCACAATTCTGCAGAGAGGCCTTGTGACCTGGAGACAAAAGGGCCTGGAAGGGCTTTTTGTTTGTCTTTGGAAGCATAGGTGATTAGAGCTGAGAGGGTCTTAGAGGTCTTCCAGTGAAAACCATACCATACTTAGGGAAAATGAGACCCTGAAAAGAATGTGGCTTACGTAGGGCCACAGAGAATGTCATTTTCCAGTCTCCCCGTCACAGGCTCATTCCTCTGTACCAGAGGGCCTTAGATTTCCCTTTGCTCACGCTGGTTGCTCCAGTTGAGTGTCTGACACAGGAAACCCTCTTTGCCTTGGGTGCCTGTGTTATTGACACACTCTAGATACTCCTTTCTAATCAAGATATTTCTGGGCTGGTTTAATTCTTGAACCTGCTCAGCAATGCTATCACAGTTTCAATTACTGATGATCAAATCATTCCTTCTCTAACTGAATCCTTATCCCTTTGTACTATACAACATTCATACAAAATAATATTTGTCTAGCACACTAGGCTGTATGAATGAGGCTGCTTGTGTTTGGAGGTTAACTAGACGTGGCTACCCCAAAGACTGAGGTAATCGATATCTCAGAAGACCTGTTCCCTATCCCAGCACACTTACTGGGCAGCTCTGTCCTGGATTGGGTGTCATGGAAACCTGAGTGTAAAGAGAAGAGGGTACAGGGGTGGCAGTGGGGCTGCAGTGAGCAGCTCTCTTAAAGACTCAAGTCAGGATTCCCTAAGTCCCAGTCTTCCTGCTGACCTTTTTCTCTTTCCTACATTTGATTTTCCCTAAGTAGAACTGGAAATATGTATTTTTGTTTTTTTAAAAGAGGTTCCAGGAAACTCCACTTTGAAAATCATTGCTCCAGGCTACAAATTGCAGGAGCTTCTGATACCCTGGTAGTTCATACAGTGTATACTTTGCCATATTTTACTTCAACTGCATTTCCCTCTATGTCTTGCCTTTCTCCAAGAATGGCTTCCTGAAATTCTATTTAAGTAGAAAGGGAAAGGAAGAAGCATTTTTTGAGTACCCACTATAGGCCAGGCACAGTACTATATACTTCGATGTATCATTTCTTTTTATACTCCTGGCAATCCTACAGGGTAGGTATTGTACAGGGGAAGGACATGACATTTAGACAGGAGAAATTGTCTGCCCAAGACAGCATCTTCATTAAACAGTAGGGCCAGGATTAGAATTCAGTCAGTTCTAAATTCCAAAATATGACAAGGCATGTATTAATAAATCATCTAGCATGATGCCTGATAACTAATAGGTTGTCAGTAAAAAGAGCTATTTAGTATTGATGTTGTTATTATTATAGAACTTCTAACCCTTGGTTTATATATAAGCTACCTCTTCCCTTTTCATGAATTATGAATACTTACAGCAAATTCCTTTGTCCTTTCTTCTTAAAACCTGGTCTCAGATCTCCTTGTCCTCAAGGTCACCCTTCTCCTACATTTAATTTTCATCTGTCCCAGTCAAAACCTCCTTAAGATTTTTCTACCTCTCACTTCAGTGACTCCTCATGGGCCTAAAAGCAAGTCTGTACCCTTTCAGGGCCTTTTCAATCACACATACTTGTTTTCCTGCCAGCCCATAACTCATTCCAGTTGACATTTTCAAGCAAACAATGCAACTCCAAGATGTCACTAATCTGCATAGTGAGCACATATCCTCACGCTGAAATGAAACACACAACTCACACATGTGGGGCAGAAGGAATGCTGGAGCCAGACCATGTTCCTTCCCAAACACAGAACCAGGCCAGCGAGACAACTGGCTCAAGCTGCCTTTGCCAGGCCAACCTATGTGGCTTGGCGCTTTCCTCATACAAGAGGGAAGAATCCATTGTGTCCTTTTATCATAAGCTTGGCTTTGTGATGATCACAGCTGGTGAAGGTGGTCTATTTATCTGAAAGTATCTATTTCCCAATTAAGAGCTATTGCTAAACGGTGACTTTGTGTCCAGGGTCCTATAGAAAAAAAAGGGAAGAAAAACGGACAGGAGTCAGACAGGCCTGGGCTTGTGTTTTGTCTCCTCTGTGTCACTTTGTATAAATTACTGTATGTCTCTGGCCTAAAACTTCACAACTCTAAAATGAGCACGCGAGACTGAAATACCACCAGTGACTGAGTCCAGTGCAACCAAGTACTGTGCTTGTGGGCTCCCTCTTCTGGCGTAGAGTTCCCTGAGAACCCCTGCAGCCAGGACACTGGAGGCTTGAAGGTCAGAGTCAGAATTTAAAAGGGACCACATTTTAAGCTATCCTCTCACATGGCAATTTTCTGTGCACGTGTGAGACTTTCTCACTGGATGAGAAGCATCTTAAGGGCTTAGAACATCATTATCTTAGTAAAATTAGTCCATAGCACAAAGTAGCCCTCAGTAAGTGTTTGCTGAACTCAACTGAACTAATCCCCAAATCCATATTATCCTTTTCAACCTCCATGTCTTTGCTTATCTGTCCACTCTGTTTACCCTCTTGTAATCTTCCTGGATATCTCTCCTCACTTCTCAAGACCTCCGTGGAGCCTTCTCTGAACACCAATTCCCAAAACTAGTCCCATTCTCTCCCTTCCTCAGAGCAAACTATTTCACATTTTGTTCTTCCAGTGCATCTTGTAAAATCTACCTTTTCTATCATGCTCTGTCCTCATTGTCTGTTTCCTTGTTTGTCTCTCTCACTAGGCTCTTACTCAAGGATAGGATTATGTCATTTCATCTCTGGGCTTCTAGTGCTCAGAACAAAGGCCTGGAAGGTATGTTTAATGTCATCTAGTTCAAATGCTTCAAATATTCTATTATTCCCTCTGCAACAACCCTGTTAATTAGGAATTACTCAGTATGGAAATTAAACATGCTCCTTCTTTTCCAAGACTTTTCCTCTGCTACATCTGTGGGGTTTTTTGCCTTTACGCTTTTGTTCCTGCCATTTCTGCAGCCAGCAACACTGCCTATTCACCCCATCTTGGGAGAGCTTCCTTCCTTTATTCTTGCCCGTAGGATTGCTGTCTCTCCTGGAATCCTACATCTCCTGCTGTCTATACCACCTCTGTGATGATAAATTAAATCTAACCTAGTGAAAAGCCCATTTAACCTACAGTTCACTGACATATGTGTGCACCACCTAGTGGCACAAACAGATAAGTGGAGGCTGTTGTTTTAACCTGTAGCTCTTAAGATAGGATTGCATGTTCTATATGCAAATGAAAACAAAAATCTATGTTTCAGAATGACTCTGCAACAATTTTTAGCAGAGTCCAGAGTATTCAAATAATTCCCTCAAAGCCCTTAAAAAATAAAAGGAATGAAATTAAAGTGGAATTTTTTTATTCCTAGTCTGCCTAGCATAATCATTTGAGATTGCCAATGGATGTGGAATTTGTAAAAATAGGATACATGGTTTGTAGAATTTGACCAATAATGTACAATCAGTTATATATAGATGAACCATGTTGGAAATAAAGAATTACCAAATTATTATAATCAGTTGCCACCTAAGAGAGATAAGAGCCTTTTATATGGAGATGATACATTCACTGCCTGGATGGTAGGATATGCATTAGGTGGAGGAAATGAAGTCAGCAAGATAGGCGGCAGGTTTAATGGGAAGACAGGGCCTGCTGGTTATTGAACCATTAGCTGACCAATGGCTACAGTCTAGGGAAGGCAGAACCTTCACATGTGTGGTAGTGTGCGTGTGTGGTGAGGGAGAGGACATTCTTCTTAGGCAAAGGAATTCCACACCCAGATGGAGGGGAATGTGTCCAAGTGTGCCTGTGTGGTATTTCATGGACTCCTGAGGGAGTGTGGGTTTGCCAGTGTTAGGGTCAATCAGGAGTTGGTATGTGGACACCTGGCTATGTGTGAATCCTGCATCCAGCCTTCCCTGGTAAACATGGCGCCCCATGGACATTCAGAAGAAACCCATCTCTGTGCATAAACACCATGTGGTGAATGCTGAGTATGACCTCATAAATACAATGGAGGGTGGGGGTTCTAAGGTCAACCTCTGAATTGGTCACCAGGAATTGCTGACCATCCATAGTGGATGTGCAAGGAATTGTCTACCAGCATCTTTGCTCCCGGAGTTTCCACTCTTCCCCCATGCATCCAGTGGATGCTGTCTTGTTAGTACAATGTCGCCCCACCTCTGGCGACAGGGGACTGCCCCAACACTGGAAGTACCAAAAGCTGGGCTTATTAAATACCTTACCCAGGAATTTTGGACCTATTGTGGGTTCAGTTATTCTCAATGAAAACTATACCCATCTTAAGTTAAAGAACCTATCTTTAAAAATTTATAATTATGAAAATAACACATGCTTATTTTTGTCATTTTCAAAATTTCCAGAAAATTCAGAGTAAAAGTAAAAAGTGAGTGAAATCCTATCACTGAAAGAGAACCATAGTTACTATTTTGGGTATTTTCTTACCATCTTTCTCACCATGTGTGCATATTTAATGAGATTATATTTATATATAATAAATGAAAGTACCTTTTAATCTTGTGCAACATTATGTTACTATTTTTTGTTCCAGGCTGAGTCTTTGTTTTGAAGTAGAAGAGTGTAAATTACATATATTTATGGTCATAATTAATATGTTTGATCTTACTACTGTGATTTTGTTTCTAATCCTTTTCTTTTCGGGGAAGGTAGCATTAATCAACAAGACACCAATAGGATACCACTTGGTTATTTTGTCACAAGGAGGCAGTTTGAAAAGCCCAGCTACTGCAGGCTACTGATATAGATAAAGGCTTCTGAATCTGGGGACTCTTACAGGCAATATTCAACTTGGAAGATACTTTCTTTTTCATATCTGAAGCCCCTTTGACAGCAGTTTCAGAACGTACTTTGAAGAAAGAGAACTGGACTCAAAATCAGATAGACAAAAGTGTGAATTCTGATTCTATAATCTCTGAGCTGTGTTATGCAAAGCATATTACTTAAGCCAGATGGCAATTAGGTACTCATCTGTAAAAAGGGTGTACACCAACCTCCAGGAGCCTAATAGTAAGGAGAAACTAGGAGAAAATGGAAGAATCACTCTAAACAGAGGGCAACAGGCAGAGTAGGGAACGCAATGTTTGAGAATTAGGAGCTTTGAGTGTTGGCTCCAGCTCTGTGTTGCCTCAGCCTGAGCCTTTGGGCTTCTCACTGTCTGACATCCAGCCTTTTACAACAGCCTTTTAACTGGTCTCCCAGCTTCTAGTCTTGCCTCCTCCAGTTCATCTTCCACATTGCAGCTGAAGTGAGCTTTCTAGAATGCACATCTTAAAACTTATCAGGGTTCCTATAGCTGCAGTCCCCAACCCCCGGGCTGCAGACCAGTAGTGGTCTGTGGCCTGTCAGGAACCTGGCCACACAGCAGGAGGTGAGCTGCGGGCAAGCAAGTGAAGCCACATCTGAAGCTTCATCTGCAGCTCCCCATTGCTCACATCACTGCCTGAGCTCCACCCCCCGCTACCCCACCCCCATCTGTCTGTGGAAAAATTGTCTTCCATGAAACCGGTCCCTGGTGCCAAAAAGATTGGGGACTGCTGCATATAGGATAAGGTCTAATCCTTTAGTGGCTGTTGGAGGACATCTGTAACCTCGCTCGTGCTTTCCATTTCTTGTCCTCTCAGACTCTGAGCTCCAGCCATAATGAACTACTTCTGGTTCCCAAATTTGCTGTGCTTTCATCTCTAGGCCTTTGTACATGTTGGTCCTCTACTTGGAATAACAACGCTATACCTAATTTAAATTGCCTAGCTAATTCCTTCTTGTTATTTGGCTCTTAACACACATGCCCCCTCTTTTGTAAAGCCTTTCTTACCCTGCCAAGGCTGGGCTGGATCTCATGCTTGGCCCCTCTGTCAATATTCCCCAGCAGAGCACCATCACATTGTATTTTCATGGACTGCTTACTCCTCCATCCTCTCCACTCGTTGTATGAGCTTCCCGAAGGCAAGAGCTAAAGCCCTCTTTATTTCTCTCCTCTCAGGGACTAGCCCAGCACTTGACCAATAGAAGATGCTCAATAAAGATTTGCTAATTACTTGTTACCAGTATGACAACTAGACAGGATCCACTGATCCCCTTCCTTCCCAATGGACGCACATACACACAGAACATTCATGTACTGCCCCCATAATTTTCCTCAAAACACTTTCTGTTTCTGTCTTGGGGACCCAGAGATTGGGCCACAGAGAATTTGGCCTTCTTCATCTGAATGGGTAATTATGAAGCTATGGTTAAAAATGGACTTCTCCTTTTGGTCACGACTGCATTGCAATTACCTCCCAGAATGAGAAGGGACATGGTGTTCTGGGAGCTCAGTGGCTGGTTTGATGTGTGGGGTTCTGCGTGGTAGAAGAGAATAGTCACTGATTATGTGTTCTGTTTTGCTTTCTGCGTTTCATGCAAGATAGCTATTTGGGGAAAAGTCAGTCTCTCACGGCATAGACTGGAGATGATTTAAAGAAGAGCACCAGTAATCCCTGTGGATTCTCTTGTCACTCCAGCAACCACCATGCGGAGGACCCAGGGATCAACATGCTCCTGAAATGAAGGCACAGGGGCACAGGCACACATCTGGCTTCAGGGTTCAGGCCCTTCCCTTTCCGTAACCCCTCCCTTCCCTGGTCAGCTCCTTCCCTCCCCCAGCACAGTCACTTTCCAGGCATCTGGGGATCTCATGCCCATCCCTGCCGGATCCCCCAGTGCAGCCTGCTCCAAGGAATATATCTCATGTGGCACTGGCCTCTCTTTAAACCCACTGTTTCTCATCTCACTCCAGTTTAGCCTCCTCACTGGCTGCAGGATTGATAATGCTAAAATTAAATTTGCTCCTTTCTGCGAATAGTTTAACAACTCCCATTGCATTTTTGATAAAGACTAGATTTCTTAGCTTGACACCTTAAGACTAGATTTCTTAGCTTGATGCCTTCAAGAAGGGTGTCAAAAAATCTCCACGAGTTTTATGTGTTATTTGAAAAAGCAATTTTTACATTATGACATAACCTTATATTTGGAAAACAAACAAAAAATACCTATTATTTATAGAACCAAACTTCAGATAATAATTAGGTTGGTCAGTGTGATGTGTAGAAGATTGACTCTGACTTGGCAGGAGGAAGGAGTGGGGAGGGGCCTGTCACCTCTGCAAGGAAAGAGAGCAGGGACCATGAAGGTTTGGGAAACACTATCTGAAGGCAGTGAGCTCATGCCCATCCTTACTGAAGTAGGACACTGGCCTTCCATATGCCAGACCATTCTGCACAGTGCCACCTCACTGCTCCCAACCTTGGCTTCTGCCCTTGACAAGGCCTTCTTTCTACCTCTCCTCTTGCTGAACAACTGATTGGCAACACATCTTTCCCACATAGCACCTTGCCTTCACCACTCTCCATTTATTTATTTATTTATTCATTAATTCAACGAATATCAATGGAGCATTTGCTGTGTATGTATCAGGCACCTTGCTGGGGATAGAATGAGAAAGACAACAGCTTCTATCCTCAAAGAGCTTTTAAATAGTGAAGTGGGGAGGACAGACATATTAATCGAATAGTGCTCCCAAGAAAAATATGGGGAAAGGTAGTGTGCCCAGTGTCCAAAGTGTCCCCCAAGCCTTACCCTGGCCCATTGGCTAATATCTGGATGCCATTCCCAAGCACCTCTCCATCCCACTGCCTTCTAGGGAAACCTGAACAGTGGCCAAGGCTCACGCTCCCTTTCCAGCACATACCCCCATCAGGATAATAAAAAATGCATTAGCCTGTTACTCAGGGAGAGAGTGAACATCACTCTGGGCTGAAATAGAATCCCACAGCTAGGGGTTAAAGCCAGTGGGAAGCAGAATGAAACCTGGGGCTGCACATGTGAGATTGCTTCACAATATTTTGCAGAGTAGTTTCTGTTTCTGTAGGTTTATGCTGTTGGAAAATCCAGGAATGCAAGTATCTTTCATCCCCAGGGAAACTTAAAGGAGCATCTTAGTTCAGCCTCTGGCGGCCTGCACAAAAGCAGAGCAAGTGGAGATGGAGAGGAGCACATGAAACTGCAAAGACTTTTTGCAAGTAGAATTAACAGTAGCAATGGCTGAATCAGCTGCCATTTGCTGAGCACTTAGTATGTGCCAATCCTCACAACAACCCTGTGAGGCAGGTGTTATTGCCCCATTTTACAAGTGAAGACACTGAGGCTTGAGAGGTTAGGTTATTTGCTCAAGGTCACAACTGCTAAGTGCAGAAACCTAGATTCAAACCCAGTTTGTTCGCCCCTGAAACCTATGCTCAATTTAGTGTGAGAGCAGTTAGCTGGGAGGGATGAGGAAAAAATCTTGGCTGATTCCCAGGTTTCTAGGCAGAGGAGCAGCACGAGCTGCAGTAGGTGACAACATACACCTGGAACGGCCTCTGGACAAGGGCATGGGCGAAGCTACAACTCAAGTGTGATCTTTGAGATTCTCTATTTACCTATGCTTACATTTGATTCATGCTATTCTCATTACATTTTAAGCTCCACGACAGGAAGGACAGTGTTTAAGTCTCCTGGCAGAGTGAGCTCTGTCTAAATATGTGTTAAATGATTGAATACGGAAGCCTTCATCAGGTTCCTAAAGAGGAATGGATAAACAGTTGGAACCCTCACTCCTGCAGGAGAGAAATAACACATGCCTCATCCTCGAATCCTAAATAGTCACATGCGGGCTTGTGCTAGAGAACTCCACCTTCCTCCGTTCTGGAGGAAAGACCCAGGCATCAAGAGACAGCAAGAGGAAGGCTGTTCCAGTCATGAGTCAGAAGATTATACACAAGGACAGTAATGGTTTCTTCCCTATCCTCTGCTCTAGCCAAATGAAGCCATGAGCAGACCTGTAAGAACAGACATGGTATCTAAAGTGACAGTGGGTAGAGCTCCAGGCTAACAAATGCCCACCCAGTGCACCCGTGGGCCCCATAGCATCTAAGCGTTGATTACATAACGTGTCTCGCATTACAGTTAGATGCTTACACATTAGTCTTTCTTTTCTCCCCACTCTACCTCTTCTCTTTCCATCTCCCATCCTTTGCCTTCTCCTCCAAGGTCAGAAACGGAATATTTTTCACGTATTTGTACTCTTCCTATACCTTCCTTAACAGGGCCTTGAGAATCTTGTTGCAGATGTGATATTTTGGCTTATTACCAGAGCAAGTCCCATGATTATAAATTATTTTTATATGTTTCGAATAAGTCACAACATTTGTAGAATGAAACTTTAGAATTAAAATGGCTTGCCTTTTAGGACTTCAAATTATACCTTAAAGTTGTGATTGCTCTTCATCCTTAAGTATGTCAAAAGCCAGCATGTGAGTGAGGCTATCCCGTAACACAGCTTGTTGTGATGTCAGAGCAAGGTGCTCTGGAGATAAACTAGTTCAACTACTTTATTTTAAAGAAAAGTAAACTGAGGCCACAGAGAGGAAGCCACCTGCTACATTGTTCTATACTGTTCACTTTTCTGTCTCCTTCAATAGAGTGGACAATGGGGATTTATGCCCATATCCCAGTGCCTAGGAAAGCACAGAAGCCCAGAAAAAATTGTTAAGGAAAGCAAGGTGGTGGGGTGGGGAAGGAGAGGCAGGGGAGGAATTTAGTTAGTAATTTGTCCTGAGTTCTAATGTTATGTTATTTATTTGATTCAAGTGGTTTTAACTGAGGGGTTATCTATCAAGAGGGCATCCTTTAAAAGGTAGTCATTAAAGTAGCCTCCGAAGGACAGAAAGTATTTTACTTTTCACTGAGGATATAGGTTGGACTTTTAAGAAAGAATAGAAGAGGAACCTAGATGGGTGATGAGGCCCTAACTACCCTCTGTCTCTGGGAGCTAATGAGTCTGTTTATGCTTGACATTCGGTTCTTAAGATGACTATGGCATCTCCCTGAAACGCTGCAGTCTGTATGTTTCTTTATATATTTAGTTATTTCATATGTAATATATATGCAAATTCCAAAAAAGAATTTGAAGAAGTTTACAATAGAAGAAATACAACAAAATAAAAAAAAACCACATAACTAAAGACATGGAAAAAAAGAAAAATAAAGATAGGAGGCATTAGATGATACTAGGTGTGAGGTCATAACTCACAATTCCTATCCTTTGATCCTTAGAAAAGGTATGTTAAGGCCTATAGGGTGGTGGGACTTGCCCTGGCTCATGCAGGGACATACCAGCAGACCAGACTCCCACGCTGCTTTTGAATAAAGGGTAGGAGCGCAGAGACAGGTGACACGTGATGGCTCAGAATAAGAAGCTCTGGGTCTCAGCCATGGATCAGAGCAAAGAACAGAAAATAGGACAAGTCCTAGCTCATGTACTCATGAGCAGTAGAGCCCTTGAACAAATGACTTCACCTCTCTCTCATTTCCATGTCTCTAAAATAGGTATAAAAATTTTTAAACTGGATATAATTTCATTCAGAAGTTTTATATTAGAACAAATATTATTACAGTATGGGATAGGATACAAAATTCATATCCTTTTTTAAAATATAAGATAATAAAACATGAAAGCTTCAGATTTTTTCCAGAGTGTAAGGCCACTCTCTGCTTACATGGATGAGTTCAGAGGCTGTGACTGCTAAAAAGATCCTATTACACTCGAGTAAGTGTTCAATAAAGTCTTTTTTGCTCCCATTCTCCTTCATATTTAGCAAGTATGCAAAGTAGTCCATAGAAGCTCCACACAGAACTGTGATAAGGACTAAATGCAATGTTGGATTGGAAACACTCGGGAGCCAGAAACTCTGTGTTCTGCTCCCAGCTTTGCCATTTAACTAGCTGTATGAGCCAATAATTTACCTTCTTTGAACCCTTTTCTACCATACGCTGTTTAAGTGACCATGGGCAAGTCAGTTGAATACTTTGTAAAGCAGTTAGCCTACTAGTAAAACAGTTAGCCTAGTGCTTGACATATAACTTCTGGGTAAACGGTACACAGTCTGTAAGACTTTTATTTTCAGTCCAAGACCCTTTGCTTGGAAAAGCTTTCCTCCCCTCTTCCTTCATGTATGACTTCCCTCATACATCATCACCCTCTGGGAGCTGCCTCTGTTTTCCCAGGCTAGTTACGTACCTCTTTAAGTCTCCCTTAGCACCTTGCACTACCCTTGGTCACAGACGTTATCACTGTGTGTTGCAGTTATCTGTCTGAGTCATCTGACTGAGAGGTTTTGCAGGCAAGGACACTGTGTGATTCAGATCAGTATCTCCAGCTCCTACCACTGTACTTGGCACACAGCAGGCCCTCAGTCATGTTTGCTGAATTGCACAAAACTGTGGCGTTCCTGTGAAAAATATCACGACATTCAAGATAAAACTCTGGCACTGAAAGTGACGCAACATTAATCTGTGTTCCTGCTCAAGCAGAGCAATGCCTCTTGCACAATGTCAGAGTTATATTTAATATATACCGCAGGAAGTAAAAGTGCCAGGCCAGAAAAGTCTATTTTCTGCATTTGACTGGCTCATGGAAGCTCCATTCCATGCTGATCAACCACGACTTTCCACAAGAAGTTGCCAGCTTGATTGTAGGGAAAGAATCCAGATCTAATTGTTCTTTGCAAGCCTGGGACAGAAGGTATTGTTGCTTGAAAAATGGAACTGTCTAAATTAATTTTCCTGAAACAAACATCTTTGCCAAATAAAAGCAATGCATAATAACAACCCGTAATTAAAAGCAAAATGATACCTTTTGTTACGTGGGGAAAGCAAATGTGTTCACCACAAAAGAAAGACCAAAATGTTATTTTCTTGGAACTCCAGGGACACATCTTGAAGTCTGATGAGAAGAGTGAGAGTGTGTGTGCGCATGCATGCAGTTTAGGAATAAAGTAGGGTGGGGGAGCTGCCTCTTTATGTCTTTCTTTTCTTATTCTTTTTTTGTTATTGAAAAAGAAGTTTTGAAAAACAAGCATGATTTACCTCTGATTTCTCAACAATTCAGCCAGAATATTCTAAAATTCCATTGCACTTTTCATAGACAGGAAGTGGGAAAGTGAGGGGAATTCATATTTATTGAATTACCCTTATTTTCCCTTGCCTAATTTTTCTAACATATTTTTAATTTATTTAAACTTTTTTGATACATATTTCTTTATAAACTGATTAATCATTTCCAGAAAAGAGCTAATTAAGAAGTAAAAATCTTATGTTGAACATCTGCTATGCAGGAGGTGCTTTATTTACATTTATTCATCTTATCCTCACAACAGTCTCATAATGCCAGTATTTAACCCCATTTCAGAAATGAGGAAAGCAAAGCTCAGAGAGGTTAAGTAAATTGCCCTAAGTCATACAGCTAGTAAGTGACAGCTAAAATTCAAACTGAGCTTTTGACTATTAAGCCTATGCCTCAAAAATATTAATACTCTTTCTGTAGTATATAATATTATTAAATGATAATATCAATGATATCAAAATAAAAAAAGAGAAAAATACATACAAAATATCAACATCCCAACAGCTATTTTCATTTTTTCCATGCTGTTTTCTAGTCCTTATCTAAGTATCTGTGCTTGTAATGCATAGGTATTTAACATATTAAAAACAAAGATATAATTATGGCATAAATATAATGTTATTTTCCATATTCTGTTATTTTTAGTTTATATTATATCATAAGAAGTTTTCCTATATTGTTATACAGTCATTGGAAATGTTATTTTAATGACTTCATTATGTTCCATTTATTGAAAGTGTATAGTTTACTTAAATATAAGACATTTAGTATGATTATTATTTTGTTATTATAAATGACATTACAGTAAACATCTTCCTGAATATAATGTTTTCCTTCATTTGGATTAGATTATTTCTCTGAGATAAATACCCATGAGTAGAATCACTGGGTCAGAAAGTATGTACCTTTTTATTACTCTTGGTACATATTACTCATTTACTCTCCAGTAGGATCATTCCAATTTATACTTTCTTGAATAGTGTGTGAGATAAAGATTTTACTATAGCCTTGACAGCATGGGGTATTGTAACTTTAAAAATAGTTTTTGCTAAATAATAGGTATCATGTGCTATCTGACTGTCGTTTTAATTCTTTTTTTTTTTTTTAAAGATGATTTGGTGGGTTTGAACTCTTTTTCATTATTTTGTTCATTCATTATATTTCACACAGTGAGAGTTTGCTTTTCACATTTATCTGTTGGGCTTTAAGATGCATTTTACACTTTCAGGGGATAACCACTCCTCTTATTCTCAGTTCACCATCTTTGGTGGCACTGGGAATGCCCACTTGGGCCTGATTTGGCAACAAATGAAATGCTTTCCCTAATAAGGCCCTTTTTAAAGTCTCCAGGCAAAGATGGGTCCCAGTGAAAGTCAGAGATACACATCTAGATATTGTTGATATAGTCCCACCAGGGTTTACAGATGCTCTGATCTCCTCCCCTCTTGTTTTATCCCCCCTAGGATTGATGATGTCACTTCTCACAAAGCATGAGGAGCTGTGCACTCAAGGGCACAAATTAGGCCATTATACCAGAGGTGAGCCTCTTTTCCAAGGTTCCTCTAAATTCCTTAATTCCAAGATGCTGCAGGGGAGAGAAGGGTCTCAGGACCTCCTCCACTTAGAAAGAGAGATTCCTCTCACCCTCAGAGGAAGCCAGGCATGGTCTCCCATGAGGTCTTAGGAAAGAAAGTCACATTGTCTTTGCCTCCTGGCCAGAAGGAGTTCTCTCAAACAGGACACACACTGGGGCCCACCAGTTTCAAGTGTTTTTATTTGTTTGTTTTGTTTTGTTTCATGTTTCAGCTTTCGTGGATGTTTTGGGCAGATGTTGTCCAATAGCTGAATGTGCTTTGAGTTAAGAACTTAAGGGCAAGATTTGTTTTAGTCATTCAGGATCCTGAGTAGCGGCTGTCTACTCCCTATCGATAAATATCATTGGGCACCTCATTTTGATGCTTCCAAAAAATAGTAGTCACTCAATCAGTCATAGATGCATATTGCTTAGCACCTATTGTATTAATATATATAACTCTGTGCTAAGCACTGGTGTAGAGTGGGACGTGGGCATAGATAAACACTTGCTTGGGCGAGGCACTCAGCTCATACTGGCTCACTTAAGCCCCACAATATTATGAGATATGTTTCATAATTCCATTTTATAGATGAAGAAACTGAGCTTCAGGAACATAAAGGAATTTATCCATGATCACAGTTATGAGTTGGTTTTCCTGCTTCTAGTTTCGATTCCCTCAACCCATTCCCTGACCTGAAACAAGAGTAAAATTTCAAAAATGCAACTGTGACATTCAGAAATCCAGTGCAAATCTCCACTGACAAAATATTGTTTGAACTACCTTATGTGATCATGCTGCCCCTGCCTGCCTCTGCAGCCTCCAAGCTTGCCACCACTCCCCTTGGAAAACAGCTTCTAGCCAGATTGGATCTTATTCCTCAGTACACCACGCTTTCCTTTTACCTCTATATCTTCTTTTCAGAAAACATTTTATTTATTTTTTATTTTTCAGCTTTATTAAGGTATAATTGACAAATAAAAATTATATATATTTGTGATGTCCAATGTGATGTTTTAGTACATGTATACATTGTGAAATGATTAAATAAAGCTAAGTAACATATCTATCCCTCGCATACTTATTATTTTCTTGCAGTGAGAACATTTAAGATCTATTCTCATAGTAATTTCAAGTAAAACTATTGTCACCATGCTGTACAATAGATCCGTAGAACTTATTTCTCCTGTCCAACTGAAACTTTGTACTCTTTGATCAACATGTCCCCATCCCCCCCGCCCCATCCTCAGCTCTTGGCAACCACTATTCTACTCTGTTTCTATGAGTTCAACTTTTCAAGATTCCACATACAAATGAGACCATGCAGTATTTGTCTTTCTGTGCCTGGCTTATTTCACTTAGCATAATGTCCTCCAGGTTCATCTATGCTGTCACAAATGACAGGATTTCCTTCTTTTAAAAGGCTGAATAGTATTCCGTTGTGTATAGATACCACATTTTCCTTATCCATTCATCTGTTAATGAGCATCTTAGGTTGATTGTGTATTTTGGCTACTGTGAATAGTGCTGCAATGGATATGAATGTGCAGTTATCTCTTCAACATACAGATTTCATTTTCTTTGGATATATATCCAGAAGTGGGATTGCTGGATCATATGGTAGTTCCATATTTAATTTTTTGAGGAAACTCCATACCGTTTTCCGTAATGGCTGTACCAATTTACATTCCTGCTAACAGTGTACAAGCATTCCCTTTTCCCCACATCCTCACCAACACTCATTATCTTTTGTGTTTTTGCTAATAGCCATTCTACTATGTGTGAGGTGAACTCTCATTGTGGTATTCTAAGTCTTCTTATATGCTCCTCTCTTTCCTGCCACATCCTTTCTGTCACAATCCTTCCTTGGTTAGCTACCTCTCACTCTGGGTTCAAATATCGGTGATGCAAGATTACTTCCTTCTGCAGACTGAAATAATTATGAGGCGCCAAGATTACAAAGTGATGCAAAGTTACTTCCATTGGTAAACCTTCTCTGCCCCCCTTGATTGGCTTAGATGCCATTTTTCTGTGCTTTTATAATATTTCCCCTATCATAGTTCTTTTGCTACCATCCTATAATTGTTTATTTCCTCACTGGACTGTGAGTTCCTTGAAGGAGAGAACTGTGGCCCAGTCACCATTATAGCCCCAGCATCAAATCATAGAGCATGGTACAGAGTAGATGCCCAATAAACACTCTTGAATATATTAATAAATGAACAGAATCAGAAGAGACAATGGAGGTGGCAAATAGCTGGTGGTCTAAGAGGTCATAGTTTTAAAAATTGTTCTTTTTTGTAGATATTTGGAGTTGCTGGATATTCCTGTTCAGCATTCATTGGATGACTGGTGGAATAAACAATAACAAGAGGGTCTAATTACCAAAAAACAAAGGGGAAGGTATTATTTGTAGTTGATCAAGCCTTTGTTTTCCCAGCTACAGTCCCCCAGAGTGCCTTTCTACTCCAGGCTGCCTACTCCACAAGCATTCTATCGAGGACAAAGTATGGGCTTTGCAATTACATCCTGGCTTGACTCTTGGCTCTGCCTTTTTCTAGCTCTAGCTTTCTAACAACTATCATTGAACGAAGCACTATACTTTGTCCTTTATATCTCTTAGCTCAAATCTCTAATCCTTGTTAACAAACCCGAATTGTAGGCATTACCCTTCTTATATAGATAAGCAAATCTAAGCTCTAAGAGTTTTAGTTACTGTTTTTTTCTAGGCAGCATAAGTTAAAAAGTCCAGGGATTCAAACCCAAGTCTGACGGGTTCTAGAGCCTAAACTTTTTTTTTTAATTACATCACACTTCCCTGTTTCTCATAGCCTTCCAGCTATAAGCACACAGTAGGTGATTAAGAAAATATAATGAATTATTTGCATTCTTCTTAGGAAGCATTGCAGTTTCTCTGAATCAAACCTTTTCTTCCCTGAGCCAGCTCCTATGTGTGGGCAGATGGCAGATGGTGACAATTGTCCACTGTTTCCCTGAATATCGCATTTGTATCCTATTTGAAACACATTGACAAAGATGTGTCTGTGGATATAGATGGAGCAGAGAATAGAGGACATGCTTTTCTTCATCTGCCTATTATGTCCCTAAATGTGTCAATATTTTTCTCTGCAAGTAGAACACTACATTGGACCCCACCTCGTCTGCTTCAGTGGCTTTGTAATTATGAGGGAAGCAAGAATTTGGCAGTTGGCCCCCTATGGAGAAAAGCACTGGCTCCAGTACTTACACGAGTTGAA
The DNA here is from genome assembly GCA_963575035.1 of Avahi laniger. Taxonomy (NCBI): domain Eukaryota; kingdom Metazoa; phylum Chordata; class Mammalia; order Primates; family Indriidae; genus Avahi; species Avahi laniger. The sequence continues at coordinate 40,463 of CAUYSK010123478.1, forward strand.
AGAAGAAAGAACTCCTTGTGCTGAGATGGATGTATCAATGGCTTTTTTTAACCGGTGCGTGAGTGGTGTTTGACGTATATGTAGAGAGAGATTGAAAGAGAGAGAGAGAGAGAGAGAGAGAGAGAGACAGAAAGTGTGTATGTGAAAGAGAGAGAGAGAGATAGAGAGAGAGAGACAGAGAGAGAAAGCACAAGAATGAGAACCTGAGAATGACAGACAGAGAGAGACAGAGAGGCAGATAAAGGCAAGAAAATCACAGGAGAAAAGAAAGTGAGAATAAAGACCGAGCTCTCTGAGACTCACCTGAGTGGGTGCTGGAAGGCCCTTGGAAATCATCTAGTCCAGGGCTGGTGAACTGTAGCCTACTGACCAAATCTGGCCTGCTGCCTATTTCTACATAGCACACAGCTAAATATGGTTTATGCATTTTTAAATGGTTTAAAACAAATAAAAAATAACATTTTGTGATATGAAAATTATATGAAATTTAATTTCAGTGTCCATATAAAAAATGCTATTGGAACACAGTCACTCTCATTCATTTACACACAACCTATGCTTCCTTTTGCACTACGAAGGTGGAGTTGTGGCAGAGATTGTTCAGCCTGCAAAGCTTAAAATGTTTACTCTATTGTACTTTACACGAAAAGTTTGCAGATCTCCTGATCTAGACCAAACTCCAGACCCATCAGCCATCTTGAAAGCAAAGATTATACGCATGTTATTCATTAATATCCCTGGTGCCCAGCACAGAGTCTAGCACCAAGACTGGCTATGTAATTTTTGGAGCCCTATGCAAAATGAAAATGCAGAGCCCAGAAAGCAATTAAACAGTGTCATTAAAGGTTCTAAAAGATAAAGCTTTTTCCTTTCTTTTGCTATTTCTATTAACCTGTCCTGAAATTTTTAATTTCTTATTTAATGTTATGCTCTTTTGGGCACGGGCATAGCTGTGTGGTGAATGCAGACCACTACATATGCCCTGGGGCTCCACCTTGAGATTGGGTGCACAAGTACACATTATCCACTGCCTGCTGGTTACCGTCCCCACTGCCCCCACCTACCCTTTGCCAGCTGCCAGCCAGGGAAACAGGGAAGTCAAGTAAGACACCTTTCATTTTCACAGGGCAGCTGCCCCAATCCACTGTAGATGGCAATCCCCAAGGGTATTGGAACCCTCACACTATGATGGGCTAGGTACCTAGAGGGTAAACAACTGTCAAGTTGTCCACAGAACACACTCTAGCACTGTCATCCTAGAGGAGGGAAGCCAGATAGGGCCCAGGACACCAGAAGGTAAGGAAGCAGGTGGCCAAGAACCCTGCCTACGGAGGTAAGGAGGTGGTAGGAGGCAGGATTGTGTATGGCTGAGATTCCAAGACCCTGGTGCATGCTTTATTGTCCCATCAGACTTGGCTTATAAAATACAAATTTGAAGATAAAATTGCTAAGAGTTTTAAGACAGCAACCACAAAGCATTAAATTCCCAATACAGGGTTCTTCTGAGTGTAGGGTCCCATGCCACTAGGTTGCACACCTAGGAAGCCAGCCCTGCCTAGCAAGCACCAGAGGCTGAGGGACAGTTGCAAAAACATTTAAGAATGCTTTTGGATGAGACAGTGTGCCATGGGGAAAAAGTACCTGGATGCCCAGATCTACCCCTTCCTTATTCATAGCCATTGTTTTTTTGCTGTAAATTGTGTATGTCTTTAAGGGCTCAAATGTAATAACAGGGAATGACAATGCTCTAAAGCCTGATGTGAGATTCACACTTCTCTAGGAGCATCCTCAGGAAGCTCGATCAACCACAAATTCTTACTGGCACCAACATATTAGCTTCCAGTCTTATTCCCTGGTTCCAGGACATTCAGACAGGTTTCAAAACCATGAGGTCTATAGTTACATGTGACATGCCAGAAGAGTGCTGTGGGATCCCATGGAAGAAAGCAGTTAAGTCCAACTGGGGGCAATCATGGAAAATTTCCTGAGGAGCAGGACTTAAGGCTGTTTCTTGTAGGACAGGTGGATTTCTCCAAGTGGAGAATTGGAAAAGGGGGCTTATGGGTCCCAGTGGAGGCTTCTGCATGAGCAAAGGCCCAGACACCAGGAAGCACGTGTGCACCTGGGAAGTGGTGCCAGTATGACTGGGGCATAGAGGACAGGGATGAGGTATGGGAGATGATCTTGCTAAGGGAATTCTATAGAATCTTCTGTGCCCTACTTAGGAGTTTGTCTTTCATTCTTGAGACAACTAAGAGCCACTGAGGGGCACAGTGATAGAGAGATACCTTGCCAATGTGTGCCTTGGCCAAGAAGGAATCTGTTTATAGAGTGTGAGCATGGCTCAGTGCAACCTATTTCCACTGAAGAGGCAAGCAAAGGACAGATGAGAGGAATTAATGTTTGTAGGCAGCCAACCATGGCCCAGGTCTGTGCTCAGAGATTTTGTCCCTAACAACAACCCCATGGGAGAAGCATTATAAACCCCCTTTTATAGATGAAAATTGAGGATCAGCAAGGTTAGTTCTCGCTGAAGATCACACAGCTAGCAAGGAGGCAGAGCCAGAATCTGAGGGTTTCTCAGTGATGCCCCACTCTGTTTTTCAAGATCCAAGCAACCAGACCAGAGCCACCCATTTTCCAGGGGAAGAGCCAGAGTCTTTATTAACATTCTCCTCCTGAATCTCCAGATAGAAGTGACTACTACTTTCATTTTGTCCCAACTGGCCCTGACTATTTTTGTTGAAATTACCAGTATGTGTACTGTGGGCTCCTTGAGGACCCATCTCCTCCTCTCTGTGTTCTAGTATCTGGCAGAGGGCCTGGCATCGAGTAGATGATCCACCCCTGTTTGCAAAATGAATGAGAAAATTAATGACCAAACTGGGACCTCTCTAATTCCTCTTGGAGTCCATGACCCTCTTAACTGGAAGCCAAAGCCAAAAGCAACACTTGCAGCTTTCAGAAGTAAGCATGCTGAGGGTGAGGGCTGTGCGGGTGATGCATCAGAACCAAATTTACAGCAAATACTGCCCATAAACAGCACAAGCTACTCAGTTAGGCTAATTTATGTTCACACCAGGGCCATCCTGGCCCCCAAAGCTCAGAGCTCTTTACAATTCCAAAATGATTAAAAGCATCCACAAACCCATATTTTCCATTTTTATTAAAAGCACTAAAGCAGGCAGTGCTTTCTGCATATCAATGGGGAGATACTTCCCCATCCAGGGAGAAAAGTCTCTCTTCAGACAGCCAAGGCAGATCCCTCCACATCCCACCCTGGGCATCCTTCTACCTCTAAACTTCACACACTTCTAACCATTAGAGGAGTTCTGCTGCACTGCCCTGCTTCTCCCGCAGCATGGCCTGCCCCACCCAAGCCCACCTTTGCTCAGACTCTTTTTAATTAGAGGCACACTCCTACTTAAGATCATCAAAGACTTCACTGTCCAAACTCTTTTGACTGACTGACATCCAAGGCCCTTCCCAGAATGGTACAAACTGCCCTTCTAGTCACAAGTCCTATCTTTCTGCTAGAGATTGTCATGTTCCCAAAATATTTGGGATTTTTTTTTCTTTTTCTTTTTTTTTTTAATTCTGAGCCTTTGCTTATGGTGTTCCTGGGTCTAGGATGACTTTCCTTCTTTTCTCCGCCTGGCAAATATCTATTCTTATCATATTTAAGATCTAACTCAATATTCATCTCTCCTCTAAAGTATTCCTGGACTTTCTCAGGCCAAGTTAGTTATTCCTCTTTTCTTTACATAAGTCTGTTCAAGTGCACATATTAATAATGTTGGATGTATATGTTCACGTCTGTCTCGCACAATATGAGCTTCAAGCACAGAACCTGACACAGAGTAGGGGCTTGGTCAAGTTCAATAAATGTATGAATCAATGAACTTTAACTTCCAAGAACTTATCCCAACAGAAGCAACACTGGGATGCGGGTAAGAAACTTATTTATCTAAGCTGTCAAACTTACTTACTATTTCACTGAGAAAGCAATCTGGAGAATGTAGGATCCCAATGCCACACCCACTCCTGCACCTGCACTGGCATTTACTCACTCGACCTCTCCTCGTGTTACCATGGAGGAACTTTCCTTGCCCCTACCTAAGGCCAACCCTTCCAGTTGTTCCCTGGATTCCTCCCCTTCTCATCTACTCACGGATGTTGCTTTAGCAATTTTTGCCTATCTTTTCTGCATCATCAAATTTTTTACTTTTACTGAATCATTCTCGCCAGTATAAAAACATGTTGATTCTTCCATTTTAAAAATTGATGCATTTTCCTTCTCATTACTAATTGATTTCTCTCCTTTCCTCGAAACAGCTGTCTATATCACTGTCCCTGATTCCTCTTCACCCCTTCCCTCTTGAATTCACTTCCTTTGGCCCCCTACACCGCTATACCTGCTCCTGTCAAGGTCTCCGTGACCTCTGTGTTAAATCCAATGGTTGGTTCTCTAATGATTGGGATTAGTGTCCTTATGAAAGAGACTGCAGGAGAGCTAGCTAGCCCATCCTGCCATGTGAAGTTACAATGATAAGATGTTCTTTTATGAGTGGGCCCTCACAAGACACTGAATCTGCTGGCACCTTGATCTTGGACTTCCCAGCCTCCAGAACTGTGAGAAATAAGTTTTTGTTGTTCACAGGCTACTCAGTCTACGGTATTTCGTAAGATCAGTCTGAATGCACCAAAACAGCTCCCACAGCTCGAATCTGACCATGGTAAAAGTCAAAGCCCTTACAAAGTCTGTAAAGGTCCTACATGATCTGATGCACCATTACCTCACTGACCTCATCTCTTACTGTTTTCTCTCTTAGTCATTCCATGACAGCCACTGGCTCCCAGCTGCTCCTGTAACACACCAGCCATGGTCCATTCTAATGCCTGCTGTACTTATTGTTCCCTTTGCTTAAAACACTTTCCCCCCAATAGCCATATCTTGCTTCTTTATTTCCTTCACAGTGATGCCTTCCTGACCATAATATTTAAAATTATAATCTGCTCCTCTCCCTGTGTTCCCTGTTTGCATCCTCTCCACACAACTTACTTCCCTTAATTGCTTTATTTTCCTCCATAGTACTTTAGGGTCACCATTATCCTGGTTCCTACCTCTTTACTCCATGCATTTTTTTTTTACAGCAGTTACAGATATTTATTTCATAATAAGAAAAGTACAATCATATTTATTAAACTCGAGGGGAGGTGGACAGAAGAGAAGGAGGAAAGCATGTTCGGGAATGAGTCCTCAAACTAATCCTCAGAACTGGTGTCCAAGAGACAGACACAGAAACCACCTTCCCGAATGGTGGAGCTTTCCTTCCCTAGGTGGAGTAAGGGCCACCGCAGTGCTCCTGGAACTCCCTCTCCGACCTCACTTCTGTTTCTTTTTAATCAGATGGAATTCTGGGAAGCAGGAATTACCACTGTCACCTCTAAGTTATTCACAGAGTTGAAAGTTATATCATTAAGTGAAGAAGAGGAATATTAGGAGTAGCTGCTCACATTGTGGGGCAGGAAGATGGGATCCAAGGGCTGCAAAAAACCCAAGGAAAGAAACATACCCCTGTCCCCAAATAATTTCTTCATAAGTTAATCATTATTTTTAACTTTAAAAACAAGGGCAAAACTACAATGGGAAACTGAGTAAGACTAGTCCTGAAAGTTCGTTAGAAGGACCTAAGAGATGGTGTTCTATCTTTTATTTTCTCTTTTACTTCCAATCTTTCCCTTTTCAAGCTATAGGTAAAAGCTCCACCACTATTAAGGTATAAACTTATCCTATGAATTTGATTCTTTATTATTTTGGGTTCTAAGTTTTTTTAAGTCCAACAATTCTTGTGCTTGATACTGAGGGTTAAGGGAAAGGAGGGGAGAAAACACTAAATTAAGAAAAAAAGCTTGGAATGCAGGCTCAAGCTGACACTGAGCATGTTCCTTTATAGTACAAGTAACAACGTTATAACTATTAAACGGTGTTTTAGTAACTGTTGCATTTCTGGTTTCCAGATGCTTATTCTGCCTTTTTTTGGCGATTCCAGGGAGTTTTGCTTGGATCTTTTCAACAATTGACTTGGTCTGATCCTGGGCAATGCCAACATAGTGATCAATCTGGGTCTTGTACTTCTCACAAACAATTGGAACACTGAAAATGAGCAGTTCAGCAAGAATCAGAAGGGTGATTCCATTAAAAATGGCATCAACGTAGGTCATGAAGACAGCCAGCTTCAAGGAGTCAACCAGATCTTCCACCAGAAACAGATGAATAATGAGTTTCAGGGCCCTGTTGATGTGCACCATGGCAGCGTTCACGTAATTATGGAAAGCTTCCGATGACAGAGTAATGTCTACATCCAGGTAGGCTTTGAATGGATGGCCTTCTTCTGACTTCTGTACAGTTTGGATGACAGATTTGTAGACCCTGAAGCTGATAGTGACCAAGAGAAGAGCCAGGATGAGGTAAGAAACCACTGATGACAGGGAAAGCAGCATGATCAGTATGGTGCCAAAGACAAATCCAGTCTTCTTCACATCTCGCCGGAAAATCAGATCACGCACCACACAGGAGGAGCCGCAGCTCTTCGACCCCAGGGCGGGGCAGGCTCCCGGGCTCCCGGGCTCCCGCCGCTGCCAGGCTCGGACGGCTCCGCCTGGGAGGACGACGAGGAGATGGACGGGGACTGAGTGGCTGCCGACGGTTCCCTCGTGGCTATGCGAGCAAGGGCCGGAGGAGGGTGAAGAGAGATTTGGGGCGGGAGAGAGGGAGGGGAAATAGAATAATCGGGCAGCTGGCTCTTCAAAGTCCCTTCACTCCGCCTGCTCCGAAGACAGACTCCAACAGACTCTACTCCATGTATTTTTTAATAGTTTTTGCTTTCACCCTCAGAGGTGTCTTATTTTGAGTAATAAATTAAATAATCACCTTGCATTTCATCATCCAGCATACTATTTTACTTATTTCTTTTGCTCATGTATACTTTCCCCTTTTAGAATGCAAGCTGTATGAGGGTAGGGAGTTTTGTATGTTTTGTTCCTTACTCTATCTCCAGTACCTAATATGGTGACTGGCACATTGCCGAATAAATATTTGTGAAATGAATAAAATTATGTTTGTTTTTATAACAACAGAGGCAGCTGCATCCTTGTTTGGTCACTTTTCTTTTTAAAAGTGGAGAACTTGGTCTCAGCCTCAGGGTAACAACACTCACAACTCAGTCCAGGGAGCCTAGTGTATGTTTAGAACCTCCAGCTTTTAACAAAGAAGCCACATTGAATCAAGGAGCCAAATAAAAGGGTTCATTTGTAAAGTTCATGCCATCAGGAATCTTAGAAATGTGATCCATCAACCTCAGGCTCATAGCAAGGAGGTAGTGCTTGGGACCGCCCCATAGCACAAAGAAAGACATTTTTTAAATGTAAACACTTTTAACATGATTACCAAAGCCTTGCCCCCTCCGAGGCATAATGACTGTGTTCAGTGTCATGGGGAGGAAAACACACATTAGCCAGATGGCAGGTTTCGGACGCATGCCTGTGACATTATCTCTAATAATATACAGTCTATTTAATATCCGCTTTTTTTGTGGGCTTCACAACTTATAATTATTGCCAGCAGGAAAAAAGAAAGGAAAAGGTAGGGAAGTGTTGGAAGGGAGGGTTATATTAATAGATAGGAGGAAAAATTCTTTCTGATAGCAATAAACTGTGTGAGAAAGATAGGCCAGAGCTTATTAGAAAATATTAGAAATTATATTTGGATTAAAAGCAAGAAAAGTAAATTGTATATAAGCTGTGAGACTGTGCAAGTCAGGAAGATCTTATAAGGCTTTCAGACTGTCTCACTACATTGTGTGTCTGTGACACTGGAAGGAAATTAGTGGGAAATTATGAAATGTGTCAAATTTAAGGTCCAGACTAGCTATTTCATAAATCCAAGTAGGACTTGGGAAGGCCTCCAAGGCTAATGAGCTGAACTCCTCCATTTTGTAAAAGAGGGGAAAGATCTGCAGGGCAAGGACTCAAATCCGCCTCGCAGTTCAGAGCACAGTTGAATCCTCTGTAGAAGGCAACTGTGACAGGAGGTCCTTTCTCATGTCAGGTACCCTTGGTCTTATGGTGGGAGGAATTTCCTCCAAGCTTGGAACTGGGACCAGGAGGATGGCAGAGAACTTCTGAGAACAACGTGAGGCTGAAATGGGAAACCTTTCTGAATCTAGTGATCCTGAAACCGAAGGCCTAACTCAAGATCATGGCTTGCTTGTGTGTGTGTGTGTGTATGTGTGTGTGTGTGTGTGTAGCAGGTGTGTATGTGTGGTATACATGTACGTGCCTATTGAAGAGCTGAGTTGGAACACTGGAACATGGAGCTACAGGGAGCATCGAGCCCCAAGACAGACAAGCTTCACTCCTGCTTCCCTTCCCACCTGGTACCTCAACCTCTTTTTACCTTCTCTCTTACTCATGTTTACCCATCCTTCAAGGCTACCAAGAAGCCCCCCTCCCCATATCCAGAACACAGAAAGTAGAAATGCACTGGTTAAGCCTCTAAGCTTCAGTATCATGCCAACCTGTGTCATCTCCTAGAATTCTATTTACTACTTGTAAAACCTTTATCTGAGTCTCAGCTTTCACATGTGTAAAAATTCCTACCTTTGCAGGACTGTGGTGAGGATTAAATAATATATTACTTTAAAGGGAACTTCAGATAATTTACTGAAGTAATAATTTATATATACATTTGTGCATTTTTCCTTCCTCTTCTGTTCCAAGTAATAGCTAGGCTACTAGTCTTTGTTTCTCTGGGGGTTTTTGAAGGAGAAGAAATCAGAAGCTACTTGGAATCAGTGGTAGTCTTGTGTTTTGTGAAGGCCAATGTGCACTGAAGAGATTGGACTATGGGTGTCCTTAAGGAGAAAAGAAAGGGAAGGGAGCATGGATTTTGAGTCAAGATACCGAGGTTATTTCTCACTTAGGGAAAGAGATGAAGGTTGGTGAATCTGTCACTTGTACTCTGTGGCAGCATCCCAGCGTAAGTGCAGGTTGGTGGGTCATGGACTTACGGTCCAACAGATTCATCGAAGATTGTTTTGCCCTGAGCAATGCATGGGAGCAGCAGCGCAGAGACATGAGGGAAAAGGAAATGCTTGTATTAACGAAAAGTGATCTGAACCAATAATCAATAATCAGAGAGGATACCCCAAATGCTTCTGATACTTTGATGCTGCATGAGATCCTAAATCTTGGCAAAATATAGGGGTGGGGAGCTAGAGAAATGACAGAGACTTAATTTACAGACTAGTCCAGTAGGATGAGGGCTACAAATTTAATTTAAATGCTTTTAACATAAAAAATACATCTTATACTCCTGAGTTTGTAGACCAAGATTTATATCCAATATAGTAGTATGGTGCCTGCCATGAGGGAATGCTCCACAAATGGCAGATATTATCATCATTATTAAGTCACTTATTAAATGGATTTGAATAAATAAAAATCATAGTGTAGGTCAGATCAGAGGAGTCAGTAAAGGTCTAGGGGGTCAGATCAAGACAGGCCAAAAATACAAGCGAAGTGTCAGAAGGAAGCTAAACTCAAGGGACTAAAATAACAGAGTCAAAAACATAAGAACCCAATCCCAAATACCTTCTTGCACATATTTTAGACCAGGTATTATCTAGATGTGAGAGTTACAATGATGAATCAAAACTGGTCCCTGACATCAAGGAGCCCTCAGTCTGGTGGAGGACAGACACGTAAAGAGACTATTTCTGTTTAATGTGCTTGTCGTTGTCTTAGGGGCCTTTTGCTATAGGCCAGCTTCCTGTTTTAGTTATACCTCCTTTCTTCTTTTTCTGCTCAGAGGAGAGTCACTACCAAATAAGATTAGACTTCAAGCTCATAGAGGTCGCTGATGAAAGCAATTCACTGGCCAGGTAGGGATTTGGGGGCTGGAAGAAGGCATTTACTAGTGCAGGCACCACAGAGGAACTCCACTCCACTCTCAGCTTGGCATGAGGCTTTCCCTGCCCATGGAGTCACATCACCATTAAATGACGTAACTAGGCTTTCAGTTAGGACAGTCAGACTCCCAATCCTGAACTTTTCTCAATAAACCACACTGTTTTCAGAAATGACCCTAGGAATTAATAGCTTATGTTCTAATAAGGGGAAGAGCAGAAATAAAAATTAAAACACACTGTATTTGTTTCCCAGGGCTGCCATAACAAATTACTACAAACTGCGTGACTTAAAACAACAGAAATGTATTTTCCCATAGTTCTGGAGTCTAGAAGTCTAAAATCAAACTGCCAGCAGGGCCATGCTCCCTCTTAAGTTTCTATGGAAGAAAACTACCTTGTCTCTTCCAGCTTCCAGTGCTTGCCAGCAGTCTTTGGAGTTCCCTGGTTTGTGGTAGCATTATTCTAATCTCCGCCTCGTCACATGGTATTTTCCTTGATTGTCTTTGTGTCCTTGTATCTTTACATGGTCTTCTCATAAGGACATCAGTCATTGAATTTAGAGCCTACTCTAATCCCGTGTGATTGCATGTTAACTTGATTACATTTGTAAAGACCCTGTTTCTAAATAAGGTCAAATTCACAGGTACCAGCGGTTAGGACTTCAATATATCCTTTGGGGGGCATACAACTCAACCCATAATATGCATCTTGAAAATACATGCACATGCACATACCAGATACAAAGGAGAAAACAAAAACTCCTGGAGTTAATTTGCCATCTATAGATTCATTTATCTATTATACACTGCTGAACATCCATGAGAACTCCCCCGTGAAAAACAAAGCCTACACTAAATGAACACAAACTTGTCTGACAGCTGGGCTTATTCAGCTGGCTTTAGGTCTGCCTGTTCTAATGGGTGGCTTGGACCATTACAGAGGACCTGGAGGTAGAAGAGAATTCATCAGCCTAAAATACATGCATTCCAACACTGTCATGGACTGAATGTGCTTCCCCAAAATTCATATGTTGAAATCCTAAACCCCAACATGATAGCATTAGGAAGAGGGGCCTTCGAGAAATAATTAGGTCATGAGGATGGAGCCCTCATTAATGGGATTAGTGCCCTTATAAAAAGTACTCCAGAGAGCTAGTTAGCTCTCTTTTTACCATGTGAGGCTGCAATAAGAAGTCAGCAATCTGCAACCTGGAAGAGGGCCCTCACCAGAGCCCAACCATGCTGGCACTTTAATCTCAGACTTTTGGCCTTTAGAACTGTAGGAAATAAATTTATGTTGCTTACAAGCCACCCAGTCTATGGTACTTTGTTATAGCAACCTACACTGACTAAGAAAAACATCCCATTTTTTCTCTTTCTATTTTTTTTTTTTTTAGAGACAGGGTCTTACTCTGTTGACCATGCTAGAGTGCAGTGGTGCAATCATAACTCACTATAACCTCAAACTCCTGGTCTCAAGTGATCCTCCTGCTATGGCCTTCAAAGTGGTGAGATTTCAGGTGTGAGCCATTACACCTGGCCAACATCTCATTTTATAATGAGCAAACGGAGGACTAAGAAGGAAAGGAACCTGTACAAGATTTAATTATACATGGGCCGTGGGAGCCTCAAGGGTTAGCCAACATCAGGAGGCTGGTCTGAGAAAAATATTTCAGCAGCTTTAAAAAATACCAGTTGACTTCAAAATGTGTGAATATTTTGACCCAGCAATTCTACTGTTAGGGTATTAGTCTAATAGTTAATTAGCTGAAATGGTTAAGATTTAGCTACAAGAAAATTTATCAAAGTATTATTAACAATGACAATATTAACAGTTATCATAAACTGAACACTAACTTTATATCATTGTATCATTAATAGGTGCTTCATATACCTTCTCATTTCATCCTCAAAACAACCTGCCTTTCTTTTATGATGAAAAAAATCTGATACATAGGGAAGTTAATTAATCTTCCCAAGAACACACAAATAATAACTTAAAGAACTTGGGTTCTTCACATCTGTTTGATTTCAAGGCATCTCTTATGCTATGCCTTCTTCATAAGGGTATAAAGTCATTTTCAGGGGCTCCAACTGGAAATGCCAATGATTGAGAAGCAGTTAAACATATTAAGGGGCATTCATACAAAAATACAATAGACCATGGCACATGGTGTTATAGATTAGTATCTACTGATGTAGTGTATAGTGAAAAAAGGGTTGGTTACAAAACATTACTTACTGTGTGATTATGTGGGTACTTATACTGGTTTGAATGGATAGATAAGTATAAAAACATTAATCCCCATTACTTCTGGGTGATGGGATTGCAGATGAGTTTTACTTTTGATTTTCTATATTTACAATATTTCTACAGTGAACAAGGAATTAATTTAATAACAAGAAAAAATGAATTTTTTTCCTAAAAACAAAGAGGTTTCCAGTAAATAGGGAGAGAGGATTTCCTAAAAAGATATTTCTAGGACCGCATCTTCAATTTGAACTCATGCTTTATCTCATTAGCTTTCCTTCTCCAGACAAAATTCATCTCCCTCTATAGTACATGGAAATTAGCAGTGTCTCACAAGGAAAAAGGGCTAACTTTCTTGGACTTAGCAGAAGTACCCGGGCAGTTAAGGCTACTATGGCACCCGAGTAGCAGAGGGATTTCAGGGCACGTTGCCTCTACCCTGTGGCTAGAGGAATCTAATAATATCTTGCCATTTCTTTTTTCTCTTCTTTCTCCTGAAAATGCAGCAGGTAAAGCTTCTGATTGAATTCTATCTTGATTTCATTAAATATTCATAAAGGCCAATTAGAAGAGGAGAGAGAGAGGCCATGAGGCCTCCCCTTCCATCATGCTGTCAGAGGCTGCCTGGCTGACCGTCAGGCATGGGCCAGCCACTGGTCAATATGGCCATGATCTTCCTGCACTCTCCTCCAGGGTCACTTCTCACTTTCCCAGCAAGGGACCTGGAACTGGCAGGGAGTGAGAGGAAGGGGCCAGGTGAGCAGAGACAGCTCATAATTCTGACAGCAAGGTGCTTAGTGTGTAGAATGCAAAATGCAAATTCTGGGAAACATCCTCAATCACTGCTGGAATGGAAATCTTTCCCTAATGAGTGATGACGATGGGAAAGAGCTGATTGCACTGAAGAAAAACTGCTTAAAATTCATAATCAATCAAGCAAGTTGAGTTTAACCTTTTGTAACTAAGCCACCTATTCTAGCTTCCTTTATTGGCCAACTGAAGCTCATCTCTCTCTACCTCGTTTTCCCCATCTAGCTCAGACAGTAAGAGAGACCCCACTGGAGATCCCAAGAGAGATCTGAACATATCAGGAAGGTAGAGTGAAGGACCCAAGAGAGCTTATCCATCCCAATCCTTTAATTTTACAGTTGAGGTGACAAGGATCAGAGAGGGTTTGACAATGTTACATGGTCAGTGGTAGTGCAACCAGCTTTCTGTGAGCAAGCCACTGAAGAATACCATGAAAGATCATGTATTAAAAGTCCAGATTTCTAGGTTTTGGACTCTGTTTTGCTACCAATAGCTGTGTGATACTGGAACAAAGTATTTACACTATTTCCAGGCTGCAGAGTCCATATTCAAAAATGGCAATAATCACTCCAACAATAATATATTTTTCCCTATTTCACAGGGGTCTTTGGAGACTCAAATAATAGAAAGAATATAAGGGTGTTTTGAAATATGGTAAAGTATCCTGTTATTATTAGAGATTTCCTTTTCATTTTCCAAGTCTTCGGGTTTCCCCCCTCCAAACCACATTCCACACAGGTATTGGCAAGATCTTCTCAAAACCTGGATCCAACTTTGCCATTTATCCTTTATCTAACCCCTCCTACGTTATCCTTTGGATGAAGTCTAAGCTCTAAGGGTGGCATTCAGGAACCTTCACAATTTGGAATTTGCCTTCTCTTCTCTGAGCTTCAGTTTTCTGGTTAATAAAACGAGAACACTAATACCTACCTCAGAAGATTGTTGTGATAATGAGAATTCACATCTGTAAAGTGATCAGTATGGCTCCTGGCTCATCATAGCTGGTCTATATAGCTTAATTATTACTTACTAAGTTTTATAACCCTGGAACATGGGTAGATAAAGGGTAATTTTCACGTTGATTTTGCAAATGAGATATGAGAAGCCCAGAGAGGTGAAGACATTTGATTATAGCTACACAACTAGAATTCAGAACTGAGATTTCACTCTTGACCTTTTTGCTCCTGGAGGTGGAGATGTGGCAGGAAGTGGCAGGGAGGAGGAGCAGGTATGGTGCTACTTAAGACTGCCAGCATGAAATGATTCTATTCTGAGATACCTCTGCCTAGTCCAAAGGTATAGAATACAGTTTTATTTTCTAACATAATTACAAGGCCTTAGGTTGCAGCTATGTCCAACTTATCTTGCCTCATTTCAAACTAGTGGAAAATGAAATAAAGCAAAGAGTGCTTCAGTTATGCTAAACAATTGCTTGAATAAAAATGGAATAGGAAATTCTCAAACAATAACTTATTAGGTTTTTTTTTTTAATTGCTCTACTTTTCCTCTGGGCCCTATTTCAAGGGAGTAAAGAGAAATTGAGTGAAAAAGCATGAATTGTTGCAAACAAATGTATCATTCAAAAGTGATTTTCTGAAGACACTAGATTACATGGGTGGCTGGGTGAGCCATGTGCAGGGAGTCAGGAAACCTGGATCTGGTCTCCCTTGATTTAACCTTGTCTTTCCTGGTCTCCTCCCCCATCAACTTAGGCCTGCCCCAAGTCCCAGATTCAACTTGATAGGAAACAAAAAGATGAGCCTTCAAAAAATTCTATTTCATTCATTCATTCATTCATTCATTTAACAAATATTTATTGAGCCCCTACCATGTACCAAGCTTTTTGCTAGGTAGAATACAAAGATAGGAAAACAGAATAGAGTCTGCCTTTATGTAGCATTTACAGCCTACTGGGGGGAGACAAACTTTTTAAAAATAATCAAATGTTCACATATATAACTTCACCCTTTAAAAATTGTCATGAACAAAAACTTTGGGGAGCCATGAAATATTTAACAGGAGGATCTGTAGTTGGGGGTGGGGGTAGGGTCAGGAAAGATTTCCAAGAGGAGAAGACATTGGGGCTGAGAAGCATTTGAAGTTAAGAAGGCAGAGGGATATGAGTAGAGTGGGTTGCAGTGCTCTAGTCAAAGGGGACAGCGTGTGTAAAGGCTCTCAGGTAGGAGGGAACAATGGCATAATCAAGGAACTAAAAGGGAGCAGAGTTCCTGGAACGTAGAGGTAGAAACCAAGAAAGTTGAGGCTGGAGAGGAGGGAAGGGTCCAGACCCCTCAGAGCCTTCCAGGCCAGGGAATATAGTCTGGGAAAAAAACTATTCTCAAAAAAGTCATTAAAATTTTTTTTAAAAAGGGGATGGGCATGATCAGATTTGTATCACAAAGGAATTGTTAAATTCTAGAAGGCTTTATTGTAAAAAAATGTCATATTCATTCTGAAATTCATATGAAAATGCAAAGGACCTAGAATACCCAAAATAACTTTGAAAAAGAATAAAGTTAATGTACTAACACAACCTGACTATAAGAATTATTATTATAAACCTACAGTAATCAAGGCAGTGTGGTTTTTGGCATAATTAGATCCATGGAATAGAGTCCAGAAATAGACCCACACATATGTAGACAACAAATATTCAACAAAGATGTGAAAGCAATTCAGTGGAGAAAAAACAATTTTTTTTTCAACAAATGGAGCTGGGACGATTGATTATCACATGGGAAAAAAAGATTTCTGATCCATATCTCATACCGCATATGAAAATAAACTGAAAATGGCACATAGACCTAAAAGTGAAACCTGAAACTCAAAAACTTCTAGAAAAAAACATGGAAGACCTTTGTAACCATGGATTAGGCAAAGATTTCTTAGATACAACACCAAAACCATGATCCATAAAAGAGCAAATTGGTCAAAATTTTAAAACTTCTTCTTGTTAAGAGAACTGTTAAGATAATTAAAAGACAAACCATAGACTGGGAGAAAATATTTGTAAATTGATAAAGGGCTTGGATCCAGAATATGTATATAAAGAACTCTCAAAATTCAATAATAAGAAAACAAGTAACCTGATAAAAAAAAGTGGGCAAAAGATCTAAACAGACACTTTACTAAAGGAGATATACAAGTGGCAAATAAGCACATGAAAAAATGTTCAACATCATTAGTTATTAGGGAAATGCAAATTAAGACCACAATGAGATACAATTACACATCCATTAAAATGGTTAATATTAAGACTGCCCATACTAAGTGTTGGTGAGGAATGGAGGAGCTGGAAATCTCATACATTGTTGGGGATATAAAATAGCACAGGCATTTTGAAAAAAAGTTTGGTAGTGTCTTAAAAAAATTAAACAAAACACTACATATAATCCAGCCATTTCATTCTGAGATATTTCCCTAAGAGAAATGAAAGCTTATGTCCTTATAAGAAGTTGTATAATATATGAATGTTCAAAGTAGCTTTATTTGTAATAGACAAAACCCGGAGACAATTCGAATTGCACTGACAGGTGAACACAGAAATAAATTGTGGTACATCTATACAATGAAATACTACTCAACATCACAAAGGAATGAACCATCGATACACACAACGACGTGGCTGAATATAAAAGAAGCCTGAGAAAAAGTATACATACTGTATAATTCTATTTTTATTGTGAATATAAAAGAAGCCTGACAAAAAAGCACACATACTGTATAATTCGATTTTTATAAAATTCTAGCAAGATGCTGTATGATTCTGCTTATATAAATTCTAGAAAATGCAAACTCATCTATAGTGACAGAAGAAGAGTGGTGGTTACCTGGGGATGAGTGGGAGTGGGGGAGGGGTAAGAGGAAGTGATTATAAAGGGGCACAGGAAATGTTTAGGGGTGGCGTATTGTTCATTATTTGATTGTAGTGATTGTTTCATGGCAGTATTAATATGCTAAAACTTATCAAATTGTACACTATAAATATGTACATTTTATTGTATGTCAATTATGTCTCAACTAAAAATAAAAAACAAACAAAAAAGCTGGCTGTAATGAGGAAATGGATAGGAAATATATGGTGGTAGTGAAGGGGAAGGCACAAGTGAGTTTAGGGTGACCAATTAGAAGACTGTTATTAAAGTCCAATAGGCAAATGGTGATAATTTAGAAGAGAACAAAGCAGTGAAGATGGTGAGATGTAGAAGGCTCCAAAGGATTTAGGAGTTAAAAAAGAAAATACCAGTGATGGATTGCAAGGAGAGATGTAGAGTGGTGGAGAGTGAGGGCTAAAGGACGATGTCTAGATTTTTGGATGGCCTATTCTATGCCATTTGGAAGATGTATTCGCTATGCAAGGAATACTGAAGGAAGCCCTCAATCCTTTCACCTCACTCCCCTACTCCCATACCATCACCATTTCCCTGGTCCAGACCGTATCATCTCTTGCCTGCACTGGTATAACACATTCTTCCCTAATCTTCCCATCTCCAGTCTTACCTTCTGCGATTCATTCTTCTCATAGAAACCACAGTCATCTTCCTATACAGCCTATTAGCCATTTTGCTCTCCTGTTAAATTCCTTCCCACAACTCCCTGTTGTCCTCAGGACAAAGTTCAAGATCCTTAGCCTGACAGTTGTGAGGCTTTCCATGACATAGCCCCTTTCATCTTCTGAAGCCACCTGGACTTAGCTCCAGACATACTGAATTGACTGTAGCTTCTTGAATGTTTCCCACCTCCTTGCCTGTGCATAAATTGCCTCCTTCGCTTAGAACTCACTTCATGAAGTATCATCCAATGCCCAAGGCTTGGTTTGGTGCTTCTAGATGCTTTTTCATCATTTTGTGGTTCCTTTCATCAGAGTATATATTTCTTTGGCTGGTATTTGTCTGCAGCTCTAATTTGGTCCCTGTTTTGAGATGCTTTGTCTTTCGTCTCTATAGATATCTCCTTTCATCTCTCCTCCAAATCAGTGAATCTGTTTGTTCCTCCTGGACCCCACCTAGGAGTATGAGACCTGTTCAGCATCTAGCAGGGTACCAGGCACATAGTAGGTGCCAGAGGGATATCTATGAAATGTATGGCAATCTTAGCTTTGGACTCAGGCTTAGCCTCCTATGTGCAATGTTGTGGGTGCTAACCAGCTGTTTGCTTGTTGACTTCACCTGCCTCCCCAGTCCCTGGGCTCTGCCTATCCGTTGGGAAGCTCCCTACTTCACCTTGTATATTAATGGCTCAGCTCAATGGGGGACTCTCATGGCTTTGGACACCAGGTGGTGGTTTCAGTGATGTCACCAGGGCCAGGTCTCTTGTTCAGCATTTGTCCTACCTCCGGGAGGCATGTCCTAGACACTACCTGCCTTTCATGCCTCACCTAGTGCCACAATGCCTTCCTTCCTCACACACCGTATTGAGAATCTATGGAGTCAAACCTGTGCTAGGCAATAGGGAGATGAAGACAGATGAGATACAGTCACTGGCCTCAGGGAACTTCAAATGTGACACTACATGAGTTGTTCCCATTCCCTGATTCTTGGTTTCCTCATCTATAAGACAATGTCTAAGGAGCTTTTTCCTTGATAATATCATGCTTCTGAGATTAGAATGAAGTATGTGACAGAAAGGTAAAGGTGAATAAATTGTAGGTGACAAGGAGCTAAATGCCTGAAAGAAATATGGAATGCTGATAAAATAATCTCAATTATTGCTTGACTAATTATTTTAACTTCTCTACAAAGGAGATGACTATGGTTGTGCTGAAACACACATGTCCATGGGTTGCTGTCATTGCTTAAAGTGTAGTGTTTATGGTTAAAGCTTCATGAGCAGCATGGATTATGACATGAGTAGCATATAAAATGCTTACTTGACAGTTTAGGAGAGGAAGTTTCTGAGATGCATGGCCTATGTCTTCAGGAGGTAGTTTAGTGTGAAGGTTAGGAATAAAGATTTGGAACTGTCTGTTGTATTCAAATACTAGCTCAACAAATTCCTGGTTGTGTAAACTTGGGCAAATAACTTTGCCTTTCTGTGCCTCTGTTTCCTCATCTGTAAAATGGGGATATAATGAAAACCTACCTCAGAGGGTAATTATGAGGATTACGTAAGTAGGGTTCAATGAACATTAGCAATAATTATTATTATCCACAATGACCTAGTCTCGTTCTGATTTCCCAAAGAAGAAACATAGATTTATTAAGATATAGAAGCTTCAATGCAAGAATTATTACCAAACCTAACATTTATGTGTTGTTGCTTCCATTGGCTCATGCTTCTCCCTACTGTTACAAGATGGGGAATTGTACCCAGCCTGCAGTTGCAAATCACATGACTCTCTCCAATAATAAATGTGATAATATTCCCTGGAGGCTTTTGTCTTTCAAAATTTTAATTACGATCTAATGCCTTAATTTAATTAGACCCTTCAACCTACCCAAAAAGCTGATGCAAAGTAGAATAGGCAATCATGAGCTCTGGTAACTAACAAGGAATCTTTAGGTGGCAGAAACATAAATTGAGGGTTATTCATTTTCTGCAAAGCCCTGTCTTTTCTTCTTTAATGTGTTTTTTAAATTAATTCATTAATTTATTTATTAGATTAATTTTTTTATTTCAATAGATTTAGGGGGTACAAGTGTTTTTCATTACATAGATGAAAGTCCTGTCTTTTCAAGGGTTCTTAACCTTCAGAATCTTTAGTCCTACCAGCCACTCTATCAAAGACACTCAGTCACAGCAAAAGGGAAGCAAAAAGCACACTGTTTTTAAGAAGTCTATTTCTATGCTTGCATTTTTACATTTACCGTGTATGACAAAAATTTAGGGACATAATGCTGAAACAATGTTTTGTAACAAATTTACTGCAATGTCTTTAAAACATCGTCAACCAAAGTAATATAACAATTATTGCAAATACATACTAATTTGAGTGTAACTAAAAAACACAGCTACTATAAACCAAAAAGAATTAAAATGTAGAATCAGTATATCTCATATAGATGGTTTCTGGAATTGAGGGAAATAATAACAGCTATCATTTAGCTGAGGACTTCCTGTTCTTAGCACTTTACACAAATTTTATTTTCTCAATAACCCTATCCCCAAACCAGACATGGCAATACCACAACAGCAACAATGATGCAGGCCCTCCAGTTTTCACTTTGTGTCAATATGTGGTAGCATTCATACATTCATTTGAAAAATACTAATTGACCACTTACTATGTGCCAGACTCTCTTACAGTCACTAGGGATATGACAGTGAATAAAAATGACAAAAACCCCTGCCCTCAGGAACTTACTTTTTTTTTTTATTTTAGTATATTATGGGAGAAGTTTAGGTTACATATATTGCCCTTGCCTCCCCCTCCAAGTCCGAGTTTCAAGCGTGTCCATCCCTTGGATGCTGCACATTGCACTCTTTGTGTATGCAAATATCCACCCCCTCCTCCTCCCAGGAGCTTACTTTTAATTGAAGGAAACAGACAATAACTAAAATGAGTATAATATACAGTATTAGGTTATTACATATGAAATGTCCAATTTCCTTAAGTACTAAATTTGACATATGATATCTCTGACATTTCACTTTGACGCTTCTTGTTTTATTTTTATTGTGAAGGTGCATCCTCAGTCTTTCAAATACATCGTTCAGCTTGTGATTACCTTTCCAAATTTTTTTAGAGCAATTATTGTGAAATCATGGATAAGTCAAAAATTTGTGTTATTTTCCAGTATGAGTTTCCTCATGGAAACAATGCTGCACAGACAGCTCAAAATATCAACAAAGCGTTTGGGAAGGCTGTGGCTAGTGAATGCACAGTACATCGATGGTTTGAGAAGTTCTGTTCTGGTGACTTTAATCTTGAAAATGAGCCACATGGGCAACTTGAGATCAAGGCAGAAAATGATGAGCTGAAAGTGGAAGCAAATCCATCTCAACCTATGTATGAATTAGCAGGTTTGATGTTACTATTCCAACAATATTGGACCATTTGAAACAAATCAGCAAAGTAAAGAAGCTTGATAGATGAGTTCCATATAAATTAAACGAGCATCAGAAGAGAAATTGTCTCAAAGCTTGTCTTTCTTTGCTGTCACAATATAAAGGAGAACCGTATCTATACCATATTGTTATGTGTGATGAAAAATGTATTCTTTTTGACAATCGCAAGTGTTCAGCACAATGGCTGGATAAAAATTAAGTGCTGAAACATGGTCCAAAACCAAATATTCACCTAAAAAAGCTAATGATGTCTGTTTGGTGGTCCAGTGCTGGTATTATCCACAATGGCTTCCTGAAACATGGTTAATTAATTACAGCCGATGTCTTCTGAAACCAGTTGGATGAAATAATGAGGATGCTTGCAATTAAGCAGCTATGATTGGTCAATAGAGACAGGCCAATCCTCTTGCAAGAGAACGCTCAGCCACAAGTCACATAAACAACGCTGCTCAAACTATAGAAGCTGGACTTGGAAACTCTCTGTCATTCACTGTATTCACCAGACCTTGCACCAACTGACTGCCACTTCTTCCAGGCTTTGGACCACTTCTTGCAAGGAAACAAATTCAATTCTCTATAAGCTGCGGGAAACGCCTTTTACAATTTCATCACCACTCGCCCTCCAGGCTTCTTTGCTGCTGGCATAAACAAGCTACCGTTAAGGTGGCAAAACTGTGTTGATAGTTTAGGTGCATATTTTGATTAATTGTATTGTTTCTTGTTTGAGATATAGTAAACTACAGTTTTGTTTCAAAACTGTACATTTCATATTTAATGACCTAATACTTTAAGGTAGTAACAAATGCTATGGAGAAAAGTCAAACAAGGAAGAAAGATAATAGGTGTTTAGAGATCAACATAAAATTTTAGATGAGATAGCTAGGGGAGGCCTCACTGAGAATGTGACATAAAAACCTAAAGGAGGGGAGGGAACCATGGAGATATGAGGTATATTAATATCAAGCAATAAACTTAATCTTCCTGTTAACTCATAAAAACCAACAAAGCATGCTATTTTACCTAGAAAATCAAACTCTTTGAGCTTGGAGAGAGATGAATCATGTACTGATCAGGACTGTGCAGCAGGTGTCAGGCTAGGTACTATGAAGGATGCAGAGATAAGCGTTCCTGCCCTCTGTAAGCTTTGGTTGTTGGGGAGAAAAGCAAGTGAGAGATAGCTGTACCATAAGAACAGGGGCAGTAAGTTTTCAAAGAGAGGAAAAAACAGTTCTATAGAGGAAATGATTATGCAAAGTTGGAAAGGGATTGGGGGTGAGGGAGGCAGACGTTGGAGCTGAGCTTGGCCCACAGGTCGGAAAAACAAATGGAACAGTATATTCAGAGATACAGACGTGGAAATCAGAGGCAGAGTGGTGATGACATTGCAAGCAGATGGGGCAAGGGGAGCTAGATGAGATTTGTGAGGAAGGTAAGGGGAGGTAACAGTTTATACAATTTGGTTATTGCTTGTCATAAAAACAAAGAAATCAAATGATTTGCATTAATTGGCTTATGTGAGTAGGCAGCTTAATACAATATAAAATCATTTTTAAATCCATAGAGGAATGATATGAGCTATAAATAAGTGAATAAGTACATTCTGCATCAGATGATTGAAGAAGATAAGTCTCCTTCTGTGGCCACAAAAACCGCTTCACTGTCTACACATCTGAGCTGAGTGTATACATCGACTGTGAAATCCAGTCAGGCCTTCAGAGATGTGCAATATGGTCTTGAGGTCAGGTGACCAGAACTGGTGCTATGTGGGATGCTTGCCTACCTGGACAATGTGGGCGATCGCTGCAATGCCTGCTTATTAGGGCCTTGTGTAGCTTCAATGTGGTCTTGGATACGGAAAGCACTTTGTAAGCTCTGATGCACTGACTGCTTCACCATCAATACTCACCATTAGCACCACATGCAACTTTGCCTTTCCTTATCAAATGAAGTGAAAAAGAAAACAGAGAGAATTTGGTATTGGAGAGAATCTTTCGACTTCCTACATTTAGCTATATGGCTTTTGGAAAATCTTAAAACTAATGTTTTCTTATCTAGAAGCTGGAGCCTAATAATAAGTCATAAGATTGTGATAAGATTTAAATGAAATAATGCAGCTGCCATACTATGGTGCTCAATAAATGAACATTTCTGTTTATTTTCTGAAGACCCCACAGGACCATGTACTTCCCTCAAAAGCAAGGAAATGGGTAATCTATAAGACTGTGTTCTATTCTGAAGCAGCCAGGGAGGAGAGGCCTGGCGGTAAGACATCTTGAAGGTTTATATCAACCAGCCTAAAGGAATCTTTAGTCTACACAGTTCCTCATTCCCCAGCCTGGAGGTCCTCACTCTGAAATGATTCACATCTGCAACCTTTTGGAGCCACTGACCCTTATTCATGTCAGCTTAAGTAACTTTTACAGGGTATTTACTGTTTCAGTCACAGTGTAGGTGCCAAGATCTAGACAAAGTTAAAATCCAAAGGAGCTCATGATAGAGTTGGGGCCACGCCATGATTGATGTACAGTGCTGGGGACCCAGAGGAGAACCACATCATCCAGTCTGAGGAATCCTGGAAGAGATTACGCAATTGAAACCAGTGCCAGATCTTGGAGTGTAAGTTTGCCAGATCAAGAAGAGGAGTGTAGAGAATTGCTCAAGCAGAAGTATGGAGTGTTAAAAGAGGGTGTGTGTGTGTGTGTGTGTGTGTGTGTGTGTGTGTGTGTAATGAGTATCTTGAGAAGGCAAGGGTAGGGAAATTTGACTCTCAAAAATTTTTTGTGACATATCCAAGCTCTTTTTTCCCTTTCACTCCAAAGTTTGTGCAGTGCCCTCTTCTTAAAGCCATTTCTCTTATGACTCCCTGTTCTTTTGGGGAAGGCACTAACTTGGTCCTGACCTTGTAAGAGAATAGCTCTCAGTGAAATTGTGATTCACTCCTTCAGGCCCCAGCTGACAACCTGTGATTATGCCAAATCCCAATCAATTCACAATGGGTCAACTCACTCTCACAGGGTCGCCCTGATTCACTGACTGGCAAACTCCTCAAGATCAGGCTTCCAAAATAGTTTAAAAGTTGCCTTTTCCAGAGGTCTGGATAAAAGATTCAACCAAAACAGCATTTCCTTCTTTTCTTCTTCAATGCTAAGTCTCTAATTATATAGGCAAGTTGTGGATCTCCCTGAAAATAAAATAAATTCCCTATAAGGGAGTTTACAGCTTTATTGCAATGGCATTTTAAGTATGCAAATGTCTTGTTTATTCCAAATTGGTTAGGAGTTTATGGGAGTTAAGAATATTTTAGAATATTGAACACTAGCAACATGCCAGGCATTGAGCTAGTGCCTCTATTTATGCTATCTCGTTTAATTCTCACATCATTCTATGAACTAGAAGTGTTTTTCCATTGTACTGTGGAGAAAACTGAAGCTCAGAGAGGTTAAGTAATTTTTACATTCTACTGCTAGAAAAAGGAAAGCTGGTAGTTAAACCCAAGTCCATTACTTCCTAGTCTATCCTCCCTCAGAGTCTTAGTCTTTCCACATATGTATAGTTTGCAGAAAATTCAGCAATTTCAAAGCTTTCTTATTAATTTTTGGTATTTGAGTGCAATCTTTTAAAATCATACTGTATTTTATGTTTCTATATAGGCAAAGCTGAACATAAATTAAGCTTGCTTTAATGCTTTAATTTCTTTTTTCTTTTCTTTTTTTTTTTTGCAGGACTATTTTCATCTACTCTGAACATCCTTCAAACACTCTTCCTTTGCCTTGTTTGGCTAGCTTTTAAATGATTATTGGCTTTTCCATGCAGTTATATTGCTAGCAGTGTCCGCTTCTTGCAAATCCTCCCAGACCCTATAAGTCTATTGCTTATAAAATAGTTTTAGGCTACTAAATAAAATATCTATGCTTATTAGAATATTCCTAAAACAAAGTAAGTGGAGTTGAATGATAGTTGGAGAACCCAGACTATGTGAAGTGTTTGGTCATTTTAATGCACATGTCTGTGATGGTACTTATAAAGTAGATAACATGACGTAGGAAATATCATGGTGGTCATGGTTCTGTCTGCTTTCATTTCAGGACCCAATGAGAATTTACTCATCCTATTGAAAGGATCAAAAGCAAACTCTCCTCGCATTACCACATAGCTATGGTAGAAGGTTAAAGCTATCGGATATAGTGTGCTCAGTTTAGAGACAGAGAGCTGCTGGCCTCATAAACACATAAAGGGAGAAACAATTTCCACTGAAATGATTCCTAAGCAGCAGGCATTTTGCAGACCACACTGGAGGAATGCAAACCTCCTCAGGAACACCATTGCTGAAGATGGCCATTAGAATGAATTTGGAACAAGCATATAAACAGGTACTAAAACTTTTCTTCAAATTGTAACAAGATTCCTATTTCTTGGAAGTGATATCTCAGTAACAACTTGCTTGGGACAAAAACAGCACATGAAAGAGAGGGAGATGGCAAGGTATATGCAATGCAGGAAAAAGAGAAATACAGAACATACAGAATACATAACATTCTTTTAGCTACTTATAGCCACGGGTCTTCATCAATTTCTTATTGAGAAGAAATTCAAAGCATATATCAGCACTCTACTGAATGCCTTGAAATATACTGTTTTTGTTATGTTTCCTATATGGTCATCCGTATATAGTTCTCATTCCCTGTGGTACATTCACTGTCACTAAATCCTCTTGCTTTTCCATAAATCCTGATTTTTGAGACTCTCTCGCAATATTGTGACAAAGATTTGGACTTGATGGACTCAATGTAACTATTTTAGTCAAATTTTTAGTTCCTAGAATGGGCCAAAGGAAGTAAACAGACCCAATTAGAAAGGAACTCCTTAGTAAATCTTAATTTTGTCTCAGAACTGTGACACAATAAACAAGGACCTTGTGCCGTCTGTCAAGAGGCCTTCACTTTTCTGGATTCTACACAAGTGAGGCTGCCTGAAAGGCAACCCTGGCTATATGAAGCAGATAGTAGGTAGGTTGTCAGTAAAAACCACGTTCTCATATGAAGTGAAATGCAATTGAACCACAATGTCTGAGAACTAAATGAAATTCACTGAACATTATTGTTGATCAGGACTCTCTCTCTAAAATGATCTTGCTAAAATAATTAAAACCCACTTTTAGTTGAGTCAATAGGATCCTGGTGTTCTCGTTAAAGACTTTTGGTGTGGTAGATTCTCGAAGAGATGTTTGAGAAGCTTTCTAGCTCCTTAAAAGAAAAAAGTCTTTCCATATCACCCAGATGTAGAAAGATATGTAGACCCACAAGAGCTAAAGAAAAACATTCGTTAAGACAGACTGTCAAAACAGTCAGCTCACAACTAAATTTAGGAATTTCATAAACAAGTCATGGGGTGACAGAAGCAAGAATGACAGCTCTCACAGGCTTTTTTTTCCTTCAGTAAACTGCTGGTGGGTTCCCTGGCCACTGGTTTTGGTGTTGAGGCATCCCCGAGGGAAAGGCACTCAAGAGAGAACAGGAGGTGGCCATAATTGCTGCTTGTCATTAAAATATTTTTACCAAATGGACTAGTCCATATTGCAGTTTCTTTCTGTTGTGGGTTATTTATAACTCTTCCAATCTTTACCACCAAAGCTAATCTATACCACATCAGTGAAAATATTCCTAGGCCTTTGAGTTTCCTTCATCCATTTCCAGGAGGCAGGGCTGCTATGCAGAACAGAAAGCTGAGTCAGCACAGACATGCTTATGGCTTCGCTGGCTAATATCAAATAGGATCGTTGAATATTTCTGGACAGAACTGGTTTTTTGATCAGTTTTGTGAGATGCTTTAAAAAAGAGCATAGCCTGTATCTGACCCCATTGAGCTCAATCATCTTGCATTTGAACTTCTTAAAATTCTCTTCTCCCATTTATTATTTCATTTGATAACTGTTGTTGAGTTTCTCCTTAATGCCTGACTCTGTGATAGGAACTAGGACTAAAAGAATGGGACATAGTTCCTGCCCATGAAGAGCTCTCACAAAACATGTATATAATTAACAATATGTTTATAAAATGTTCTTTTGTTCATTCTGTCATGTCCTAGAAGCTTTGTGAGTTGGATACAGGAGGGGCCACTGGTTTTGTTTTTTCTTTCAATGAAATAGTATTTTTAAGAAGTACAATAGAAACACATAAATCATAAGAAGTTTTCTTAAAATATTAATAACATTAATAATCTATTAGTAAAAGTGATTAAGGAAAAGAAAGAAAATTTAACACAATATACAATATCAGGAATCAACACAAGAGGCATTCTTTATAGAGTCTGCAGATGTTAACAAGAACTAAGAGGATTTTGTAAAATACATATAAATAAAAAGTTGACAACAGAGAACCAAATGCAGCACATTTCACGAATGCAACTTACCAAAATGGACACAATCATAACATAAAACAGAAAAATCATGTAACAAAAAAGTTGAATCTATTTTTGAAAAATCAAAACCACAAACAAAAAACACCCCACAAGCAAAACTCTATGCCATTTAGTCTTTCACAATTAAGTGTGCTGTTTGCTCTAGCTTTTTGGTAAATCCCCTTTCTCAGATCATGGAATTTCACTTTTGTTCCTGTTACCTGGAGAGCATACAGTTTGATTAGATATTGAATTTTATCCCATTCTTTTTCCAAATCTATACTGAAAGAATCACTTTTTAAAACATATTTAGTTTTCAGAGCAGTTTTTAGGTCACAGCAAAATTAAGTGAAAGGTAAAGAAACTCCTTTCTCCCATACATACATAGCCTCCCAGCCCACCCCATTATCATCATCTTCTACCAGAACGGTGCCTTTGTTACACCTGGGGAACCAACAGTAACACATCATTATAATCCAAAGTCCGTAGTTTACATTAGGGTTCACTCTAGGTGTTGTACATTCTATGGTTTTGGACAAATGGATAATGATATGTACCCACCATTATAGTATCATATTGAGTAGTTTCACTGTCCTAAAAATCCTCTGTGCTCCACCTACTTTGGCAACTACCAATCTTTCACTTGGAATATTATTCAGCACTAAAATGACATGAGATATCAAGACAAGAAAAAAACATAGAAGAATCTTAAATGCATATTACCAAGTGAAAGAAGCCAATCTCAAAAGGCTACGTATTGTATGATTCTGTCTATGTGATGGTCTAGGAAATGACAAAACCACTGCTTTTTTTAATAGTTGATGTTGTTAAATAGATGAGGAAAGTTGAGCACTAAAGAGAGAAAGAGACTTTGTCCAATGGATTAGTGCAGAGTCAAGACTGGAACCCAGGTCATGTGGCCAGGTGGAAATGTAACCAATATAGATCTATGATATGGTATCAAATTTTCTGAGATAGTCTATCATTTCTGAAGCATGGCTTCTCTTCTTTACCTAAATCTCTTTTATTGCACTTACCACATTATAGAGTAATTTCTCTCCTTGTCCATCTTCCCCCATGAGCCTGGGTGCATCTTGAGGACAGCAGTATGTTGGACTTTTGTATCCCCCGTGCCCAACACAGTCTGGCACACAAGGACGAGGAAGAAGTCAGGGTTCCTCAGAAAATGTCAGGCTCTGTGCCAGGAACTTTCACATATCTCAGTGCTTCTAAGCCCACGCTGTACATTACAATCATCTGGGGAGCTTTAAAAACCATTAAAGCTCTGACCCCAGACTAAACAAATTAAATAAGACGCTGGGGGAAGGGGTATGTTTTCAAACCTTTCCAGGTGATTTGAAGGTACAACTAGGGTAAGAACCAGTGTTTTTCATCATCTGATGAAGGTGGGTAACATTATTCCCAATTAAGAAATGATGAAACAGGCTCAGGAGGGTAATGAGACACAGGAACCACGTGATTCAAATGCTGGTCTGTATGACTTTCCAAAAAGATGCTCAGTAAATGTCTGTTGAACTGAACTAAATGGATTTCAAACTCTTTGTTATATGGACTATTTCTGCATAATTATCTGTCTTTATATATGCTGTGTCTCCTGGTTCAGTAAAAAGGTCACCATACCTTGGCAATTATACCATGGACATATATCTAGAAATTCTGGGGATTAAAGATATAAAAGTGTAGCATCTTAAAATGTGGGATATCACAGTGGAGATGTTAAGTGGGAAGTTGCACAGAAAAGGTTGGGAACTCCAAAGAAAGCACAGATTTGGGTGTTTGCTGCAGAGAAATGATAATTGAAGCCATAAGAGGAGATAAGCTCATGCAGGGGTCAGGCTGTGGAGAATGAAAAGGGAAGACAGCCTAGGACAGAACCCCCCAAAGAATTCTAAGATCTGCCACAAGGTGTGGCAGCGGAGACAGAAGGACAGCAGAAGAGACTTTACCACATCAACAGGAATCTGGTGTCAAATAGATGGCGATTTGTTCAATGACTAGAGCAATAATTTACTCCTGAGTTTCTGGAATGTTTCCAATTTAACATACTCTGGCCTGTTATCTTATTTATGATAGCAAAGTCCTAGAAGTTTCAATGTTTTACAAGTAGTAAGTGAATACATTAAGTCAGTGGGTGTTACAATAAAATACACTGACGTCAGAAAAGATGAATGCAAGTTGCAGTTACTTGCACAAACATGGGCATATTATGCATTAGTTCATGGCATGTACATTAAAAAACATCCAGGAACTACACTAGACTTTCCAAATATTATCTTATTTAATTCTCAAGACAGTCTTCTGAGGTATGTTTTATAAAAATATATGCAAGCCAAGGGACTGAGTCTTAGCTAGATTAAGTGACTTTTTCAAGGTCACAAAGACCAACGTCTGACTTCAAATCCCATTCATTACTCATCTGCATCTTCCATATGCAACGAAGGCATGCAGTGCCTTTCTAGTCTTGAAGCTGACACACTGCACAGACACGGAAGCTCATGTGATGGTGGCAGCAATTATTTCGTTATATACTTTTAAATTATTTTCCTTTTCATAAGGAGAACACTTATTATAAACATCAGGAAAATGTATGATTTTTCTTTTTTTCTTTTTCTTCTTTCTTTTGTCTCAGTGCCAGGGATAAACAGCGTTCAAAGGGTCATTTCTCTTATTATCAGCTTTGGGGGATTGGAGAACATTGTTGATGACCACCAAAGCTGTCAGATGTCCCTTAATAATACACATGAATTACTCAGAGATTTTTCAATAATCTTTTGATAAAAAGAAGGAAATAATATTTATTAAATACTGAGCATTTGGATTTCTTCAAAGCTGAGTGAAACCCTGTGGAGGAGCCACGAACCTCAGTTTCCTTAAGTAACCCTTTCCCCATGCTCTCTGCATTCCATTCTTGGCATCCACCCTAACATTGCTCTCACTGTCTTGCTGGTGTCTGTTTACTTGCCTGTTTTCTCCGCTAGACTTGAAGCTTTCCTGGTCAGGGACTCTTTCATCTTAGTGTTCCTATACCTGGCACGGGGCTTGGCCACAGACTCTACTTAGTAAATATGTGTAGAATGAATGAATGTAATCTTATTCTTCTTCCTTAAAGGGAATTTGTTAAAGTATAACTAGTGTTAATATAACTTTTAAATCTCTGTGAAACCGTTCATATAAATTGCCAGATCAGCAAAAATTCCTCATTAGAACTGTGTCTGGATTTTTGGTTCAGGAAATGTGATAACCAAACCCTGATGTATGCTCTAACCTTTAATAAGCAGCTATCCTAATTAATCATGAGGCTACATTCTTCACGAGCTGTTCCCATAAATTCTGCATTGGTCCTAATTCATCCTTCCCATCCCATGTACATTCTGGACCCCTTTCACTCAAGATGGCTTCTTTTAGGGTATGTTAGTTCTGTCTGCCAGAAATATCCATTGTTGGGACATAAGGCCAAGTTGGGAAGAAAGGTAGACTGTCTGAAAGCAAAAGGAAAGCATACGTTCTCGGATTGGGTATGGATTAACCTGAGGACATGACTCAGTATAGCTAGAATGATGTCCCACAGGTACCTCAACATCCACATGTCTTAAACTGGGATCATGAGTTTTTCACAAAATCTCCTAGTGAGTTGTCTCCAGCTCAGTACAGGGGTACCACTATCCCCTCGGTTCCTAAGACCAAAAACCTGAGCGTCATTCTAGATTCCTCCAGCTATTCAACCCTCTCATTGACATGCTATCAATTCTAGGTCATGCTCAGACCTTAAAATGTCCACTCCCATTCCCACACCTACTACCCCAGTTAAAGATATACAGTTTCTCATGTTGATTACGGTAATAACTTCCGCCAGGCGCTCTGCCTCCTGTAGTCTCCACACTGAAGTTAGAGGTATCTTTATAAGATACAAAACTGCAAAATTTACCAGGTCATTTCCCTGTCAAAATTTCTTCAAGGCCTTCTTATTCTTAGGAGCTGGCTTTTAGTTGGTGTCCCCAGCAGCTTCTGCTCTCATTCTCCCACTGTGCTCCAGCCATCTTGAACTGATTTTACTTTCTCCAGTATGCCATATACCTTCTTATTTCTGGGGTCTTGAAACTGCCTGGAACATTCTTCCCCAGTTCTTTATATGACTATCTCCTATTTACTGTTAAGTCTTAGCTTAACTGTCATTTTGTCTGGGAAGTCTTCTCTGGCTCCTTCCCAACTAAGATAATTGGCCCAGCTATATGCTAAGCTCCAAGAGAGAAGGGCAATATCTTCCTCAGTGCCTAGCATGGTGCCATATATATATTGCATTTGCTGAATGAATAAAAAAAAAAGGCAGGCAGGAAATTGATACTTACACATAGTGACTATGTGCCAGGTGCTATCTAGGCCCTATCTCATTAATGTCTTTTAGTCCTCACAACACTGTCAGGCAGCACAGTCTCCATTTTACAGACGTACACTTACAGATACCTAATAATTTATTTAAGGCCTCATAGATGGTAAAGGGAGAGCAAAGAGTCGAACTAGTTATGTCTGACTCCCGAATCTGTATCTTTATGTATGTTCCATATGCCTAGCATGGAGCCTGCAGCACAGAAGATGATCAAGAAACCTTTGTTAAATGAAAGAATTAGTGAATATATGGGGGTCGTAGCTGCAAATAATATAATCCATTTCAACAATGATCTAGGTACACCATGGAAAAGAAGTAGATATCCCTTATATCTTCTTTTTCTTTTTTCCCATAATACTTACCATCTTCTAACATTCTATCTAACTTATATATTATATTGACTGTTTCCTCCAGTAAAATATAAGCTTCTCAAAACTATGTACTTTGTTCACTGATGTATTGCAAGTGTTAAGAATAATGCCTGGCACAGAGTAGGTGTTAATAAATATTTACTGAATGATTAAATAGCCATATTATTTTCACACTCCTTAAATGATGCCTTGATTTATAGTGTTTTTTCCTTAGTTTTGAAAAACCCTGGCTGCCTAACTCAAATTTCCTTGAGTTAAAGAAGTGTTCAAACTAGAAGACAAGTTTTATTAAAATGGGGATTAATGCAAATGGTTTCCAGAAGGAGTTGCAGGTTTCATGGCAATAGTAACACATCTAGCTTCTTATCTGGAGTAAGAAATAGAAACTTTTTAGCATAGCATTCAAGGCCCTTTTACTGACCTCTACAACTTAGCTCCTTTCACCCTTACATTATCAAAGATACTATACTGCCCATTCTCCCCAAATCCCAGCCCCTACAAATCTTTTGCTGCACTCTGAACATGCTATGGCTTTTTGTACCACTATTCCTTGGCACGTGCTCTTGACCTTTTCTGTCCTGGTGAAGTTGTAGTCATCCTTAAAGGCCAGCTCAAACACCACTGCCTGTCTGTCTGTCTCATAAGCTCTTCCATAGCAGGAACTGTATTTGATTCAGCTATGTGTCCTGATATGTGGCCCAGGGCAAGGGCTTAGTAAATGTTTGATGAATGATTGAAATGAGGGCAGATCAACTGAAGAATGTCAGAGAAGTAGGTTTTCTGTGAGATCAGCCATATCATGTACCTGTTCCTGAAAAGTAAAGTGCAGAGAAAATGGTTCCACTGCAGTTAGAGCATAAACTTTCCCATTTGGCTCCATCTAGTGTCCTAATGGGCAGATTTCTGGTCTAGGACATCTCTAGCCACAGAGGAAACATCCTTTATTCACTCTGAATGTTATGGTGCAGGCACAGGGACCAGAGAAAGGCAGGGCAGCTGGGGACTCAGGTCCCATGCTTACTCCTGATCATGGCTTCAGATTGAGAACAACTTTAGGGCTGAGTTTTCTTGATATTTTTCATTTGGTTATTTCATTTGAATTTCATGTAGTCTCTTTTGTTGTGTGTGTTCACACAGACATCTTTCTTGCATTTGATATTTTCTTGTCCAAAAAGACCCCAAAACTGTGGAGTGATGAGAGACGAGCCTTGCAGATGCCAAATTCCAAAGGTTGTGCACTCAAAATCTTGAATTCCCTCTGCTCCCTGCCATTCTCACTATCTTACTCCTCTTTCTCGAGGCTTTCATACCTTTTGTCTTGTCTCTCATTTCAGGCCTCTGGTTCTCATACCCTGCCTACTTGTTTAGTTTCCGTATATGATTCTCTTGATCTCCAGTCCCCTTTCTCAATCTCCGTTAGCTTTCTTTTCTTAGATATAATGTGGACTTTCTTAAGTTTATCTCTTTCCTTCTCTCTTTTTTTTCATGTTTTATCAATATCTCCCATCTTAATAACCCCATTCCCTGCCCCCTTTTCCTCATTTGAGCCCAACCCAGGCCCTGTCTTCTGACTCTGTTATATCTGTTTGATTTTATTTACTCTCCTTGAATTCCCATATCAGGGCATATGTGACAAGTTTTGGCCATATTCTGTAACCTCCACCAGGGGGTATCCCAGACTCTAACAAAGCATCAAACCTAGGACTTGGGAGGGGGTCATTTTTCTCTTCTTTAAAGGTGATCAATAAGTTATTGTCAATGCCTTTGATAAGGATTGAATGAGTACTATTCCACGGAAATAATCAGAAATGAAAATATATGTACAAGAGTGTTCCTTAAACTGTAACAGTAAAAAATTAAAAATTACATAAATGTTGAATAAGAGGAAATGATTAAAGTATTCCCTTACATACTATGGAACATTATACAGTTCTTAAAAACATATTTTTGAAGAGTCTTTAATAACATGGGAAATGGTCATGCTAAGAGTAAAATACAGTATGATACCCATTTTCTTAAAAATATATAGCAATACAAAGAAATAAATGTTGGTAAGAAATACAGCGCTAGATGTGGTAACTTGTGGAATTAGCAGCAATTTAAATTCTACTTTTATATATTTTCTAAATGAGTATATTTATATTTAAAATATAACATTTAATTAAGAATTCACCAGTAACAGAAAAGGAAGGAAAATGTTAGAAGGTAAAAAGGGGGATGTTAGTTAATTTGGGAACATGCAATCAAAAAGAAAGTATGCAGTTCTAGTAGTTTAAGAAAACATATTATGCCAATATTACCTAGCACAACCCAGGACCCATTATTATCACTGATCAAAAGATCCCATGTTCAGTGTTTTATTAATAATAAATTATTTCCTATTTTTAAAGATTAAAATAAAATAGATTTGTAATTTGTTAAGCAATTTAGTTTTCAGGAATAAAATGCCAGCTATGAGACAATAGATACATAGGCTGGTTAAAAAGTTTAACAACTTAAGTCCAGGGTAGAAACTCACACATTCTTGATAATGTTCATTCTTAATGAGCCCTCTATGAACACATCATTTACATAGCAGTTATATTCTCTCAGATATTTTTACATAATCTCACAAAAATCCCATGAATAAATCCCGATATACTAATTCTTTTGCCTAAAAGAACACTGTGTCTTAGAAATGCAGGTCAAGTAAGATTTGCTAATGCTTCTTATGTGCGCAGCACTGAGCTAAATATTGTGCCTGTCCTCTCACAGATTTTCTCAATAATCTTCATAATGATTTTATGATATAGGAGCTATTAGTCTTGTTTTGCAAATGAGAAAATTGGGGCTCAGAGAGGGGAAATGACTTTCCCAAAGTCATACAGCTAATACACAAGCAGCAAAACTTAGTTCAAATAGAAATTTGTCCACTTGCAAACCCAGGCACTTCCCACTGCATTTGTTATTTCCATGGGAGTCACCTCCAGGGAACAATTAAAAAGATGGAGGAGGAGATGCAGTGACTGAACCTCTCAGAAGGCACCACCATGGCCCAGCTCCTGCTTTGCATTCCAGTGACCTTGAGGTTGAAAGGACAAAGGAGCAGACTCCCCTGATGAGTCAAGGGGAAAGGCTCTCAGGGAAACAGCTGGTCTTTCTCCAGCAGCCGGGCCTGAGAGATAAACAGATCAATGCGGACACTTGCCTCCACATAATGAGCTAATGGCACAGCCGGGGCACTGCCTTATTGGATTGCTGGTCATGCTGACAGGGTCTAAAGTCAAGCAGGCCTATTTCAGGGGTGGGGTACTCATCTCCCCACCTCCTAGTGAGGTTTGGCTTCTTTATATGAAAGCTAAGAATGGCTGTTCCTTTATTTGTTTGTTCATTCATTTGTGCGTGTTTGTTTTTCCTCATTCTCCTAAGACAATGTGGAGATATGACAAAATGATGTCAGTGACCTTTCTGCTCTATGGACTGAGTGCCACAGATGAAGGAAACAATTGTCCTCCCAAGAGGCAGCCTCGTGTGTTGCTGCAATGTATTGAGTGTTTGTGTTCCCCCAAAATTCATATGTTGAAATACTAACCCCCAATGTGATGATATTAGGAAGTGGAGCTTTTGGGAGGTGATTAGGTCATGAGGGTAGAGCCCTCATAAATGGGATTTGTGCCCTTATGAAAGGGACCCCAGAGAGCTAGCTAGCTATGTAAGGACACAAAAAGAAGGTGGCAGTCCGCAACCTGGAAGAGGGCTCTCACCAGAACCCTACCATGCTGGCACCCTGATCTTTGGACGTTCAGCTGCCAGAATTATGAGAAATAGATTTCTGTTGTTTGTAAGTTACCCAGTCTATAGTAATTGTACAGTAGCCTGAACTAAGATGGTTAAGAGTCCTCAGCTGGGCATTAACACAGCTGCATTTTGATTTTATAGCATCTTGCTAGGGACTTGGGGCATGTCTCTGCCTCTCTCTGGTTCTCAATTTTTCATGTGAAACATGCAAACGTTGGAGTGACTGGAGTAAAAGGTGTTTCTGTCACAAGCATCATGCCATCAGCAGAAGTAGCTCGAGTGACACTGACAATTATATTAAGCTACTGTCTTGATCCTGGTTCCTGCCTCTGCAAACCTATACAACTTGCTAGTAATGATAAAAATGACAATGCTAATAAATAATGTCTGTTTATTAAACATCTACGTACTATACTAAGAGACGACCACTGTGCAAATAGTCCTTCAATAACCTTGCAAGGAGAGCATTATCCACATGATTTTACAGATGCATAAACTGAGATATAGAGAGGATAAATCATACAGCCAGACAGTAGCAGAGCCAGGACGAGAACATGGGCCTTTCCCCAGTGCTCTTCTGATTTAATTCATTCCCTATTGGCAAGGGTTGTTTAAGTGTTTCCTGTTTTCCCCAGCAACTTTTTTTCCTCCTGTCTCCACACCAGAGGGCTACTGTCACTTATCACTAACATCCAACTCTTTTCTTGAGTGATCTCTCCTTTTCTGTCTCTTTCTTGGATCACAGTTTGAAAATCACTAATCTAGTCCAACTCTTACATTGATACTGCTCTTCTCAGTGCCCTCAGCTGTATTTCCTCTGCTCTGTTGCTTGTTAGCATGAAGCAGGCATCCCTCTCAGAGGCTGCCAAATGATCTCACTGAGTCAAGACTCAGGGAGTCCCTGTTCCTGCATTGGTATACTCCCAGCATATGCAGGCTCCTGGGTTTAAATGTGCCAAGGTCAAAGGCCACTTCCTCCTGGCCTTCCTGAAAATGATGCCTGGGGTTGGGGTCAGGGGCAGGAATATCCCCCAATCCCCTTCTCTGAATAATCAGATACCTGAAGGGAAATCTAGTGCTTGCTGCACAGGCACAAAAAAAAATCAAGATCAGGCAGTCGCCATAAGAGAAGGAAGCCAGATAGGCCACTGGGCTCACCCCAAGACGGAAGAAAATAAACTGTAGTCACAGTGGCATTCTTTGAGCCCATTTTAAGATAGAAACTTTATATGTGTCCTTTTCTGAGAAGTGTTCAGCAGGATTTTGGTCGAAAAGTGTCTTTAGGGATGAACTATCTCTGGTAGTTTATAAATTCTTTAAACTGTGGAACCCTCTTTACAGAAAAAAATTTATTCAAAGCCCATAGTATAAAATAAACGCAATCAGCTGGGATGGTATTAAGGCTCCATGGACCATAGTTTGAAAATCACTAATCTAGTCCAACTCTTATATTTACCCTGTTGGTGACGAAGCATTGACCAAATTTGGTTTCCTGACTCATAGTCCATTGCTCTTTCCCCTGTACATTGCCTCCTTTATGCTCCTGTGAATCCATTCCCCACCCAAGCAATATTTACTGAGATTCTACTATGTTGAATCTACTAAGGGAATCACCAGCAAGATATCATTCAAGTCCACAGAGAGCTCACAGACCACTGATGTACAGGCCTGAGAAAGTCAGACTTCTACAAATGGGTTAAATCAGGGTTTCTCAATATTGACAATGATGACGCTTTGGACTACATAATTCTTCATTGCAGGAGGCATTATAGGATGTTTAGCACGATGCATGGTCTCTACCCACTAGATGCCAGTAACATCCCCTTTCAAGTGTTAACTATCAAAAATGTATTCAGATGTTGCCAAATATCCCTTGAGGCAAAATTATTGCCAGATGAGAACCACTAGGCAAGTTAACACAAGAGAGCAACATAAAGAATCTCACCAAGTTGTATAAAATTATAGGTCAGGTAAGTGGTGAAAACAAGTGTTGTAAGAACTCTGAGAAGGGACCCTCCTGTACCTATGTGTTCAGTATGTGTATTCCCTGCAGCTGTAAAAAGTTTTGCTTCTTAGAAAGAGGATAGGGTATGAGGAGAAGCCATTGTCAGTGTAATGGTATGAGCACAGTGGGGAGGAGGAAGGGCAGACTCTTGGCTGAAGACAGACTCACCATGATAAGTGAATGCCATTGTTGTCCTCCCATCCTATGCTATTCTAAAGATTTCCTGGTGGGAAGTCTCCAAAACTAAAGGCAAAGCCACCTGCCTCCATTCCTCACTGTGTTACTATTAAATCATTTCCAGTGTAACATGGGCCAAATCCCTCTCCTTATTGAACTTGGGTTTTCTCATCTGTAACAAGGATGGAGAGGGGGGACTGTAGTTTAACCAGTAATTCATAAATTCCCTCCTAGCTCCCAGAATTCTATTTTCTAATTTTTGCCACAATCCTAAAAAGAGTTAAGCCAAGTCAGGCCAATGACTACTTAAGCTTAGGTCTTCTCTGCCACATAAGAAAACATTCTTTCTCAGGCAGATTCCAAAGGAAAATATAAAGGAAATTTTTGCTCCTATCTATTCTTTGGAATAATAATGATGATAGCAACTAACCTTCATTTGTAGCTTTACAGTTTATAAAGCTTCTTCACATATAATAGTCACATACTTGATTTTCAAAACAACGCCATGAGGTGGGAATAATTACTGCCACTTCATGGAGAAGGAAATTGGCGTTCAGAAAGGTTGAGCGCCTCGCCTACGGCCACACCAGACCTGCCTGCCTTCAAACTCCTTGCTGTTTAGGGTGTACTCAGCTGCCTGTGCTTCCTAAGCATACTGGAAACTATCCCTCCAAGTCTCCCAGAGACAGGATATAAAGGCCAAGTGACTGAGGCACTCAGGCAGAGTAGGGAAAGAAGAGACAGCTTGCTGAGGATACCATGCTGACTGTGGTAGTGGCGACAGAACCGGCTGAACAAGTGCCAAGACGTGATTTGAAAGGGTTGAAAAAAGAAAAAAAAAAAAATCTTCCCACTGTCTGCCTGCCAAGGCCCTGTGCTGAGACACGGGTACGGAGCTCTGCTTAAGGCTTAATTCTATTGATTACACATTCCATTTTCCAAAGTGCCATTTGCCTGAAGGAGCAGGTGGTGTTTTCGGCATCCATTTAGCTGATGTATTAGCCATGTGGCTCAGCGCATCAGCAGGCCCGAGTCATCAATTTACGGTGAGATGACAGAGGGAATCACTCACTGCGGAATTGTAATGCGGAGAGGGGGAGGGGAAATGGAGCACAGAGGAAAGAACAAAAATATTGGAATAGTGTCCCTGACTGGGGTGTGAGGAAGCTGGGAGTTAGGTGGCCCAACACAGGACCTTTGGTTGAAAATAGAAAACGTACTGAGGATAACTCTGTGGCAGGGTCTATGCTGGGCACTGGGGACACAAAGGGGAGTCACAAGAATTCCTACCTTGAGGGACTCAGTTTAGTGGAGAAGACAGACATAAACAATTAATGTCAGTAATATCAGACATATGCTACAATAGAGGGATAGGGTAGGTAACAGAAAAGTGTTTTAAAATTCCACAACTTTGGTTTAAATTTCAGCTTTGTTATTTAGTACCTATGTGGTTATAGGCTAAGTCAGACTGGAAGCTCTTGGAGACAAGGCACTATGTCTTGTACATTTTTGGATGCTCACTGACCTCGCCCAGAGTCTAGCATTGCCATCATAATCACCAAAGAATATTAATAGTATAATCATGATAACAATAAAAGTCATAATAATAGAATAATATTTATTGAGCTCTTGCTATGTACCAGGTACTGTCTAAATGATATACATCTTCTAATCCTCACCACAAGCCTATGAATTAAGTACTGTTATTATCTCTATCTTACAGATGAGCAGATGGAGCCTCAAGGAGGTTAAATAACTTTCACATAGTCACATAGCTTGTACATGGTGGTGGAGCCAAGATTCAAATTCAGATCTGTCTGTCTTCACAGCCATACAGCTATGCAACATTATGAAATCCAACTATCCCAACTTTACTCAATTGTTGTATCCCAATTGTTATTTAACCTTGCAGAGACTCAATTTCCTTATAAGTCAAGCAGATGTAATATTCTTTTTCTTTTTCATAGGTTGGTGTAAACATCAAATAAGACAATGTATATGGAACATTTAGTACATTCTAAAAAACTCAGCAAATGATACCTATTATTATCATTATTTTTAAGATTATTATGTTCAGGGAAGATCTTTGAGAGGCAGAGCCCAACTAATTTAAGGAAAGCTTCTGTAGGGCCTGTGTGATTATCTTCACTTCTCTGATGAAACCAAGGGCTCTGCTCTGGCCCCTATCCTTGCTTGTGTCCCAGTATATTTCTTTTTAATTAGATCATTAACACTTTATTTATTAAGACTTTTCTCATTTGACATGCACAATGAGGTGGGTCATGCCAGAGGCAAAATGTGAGCTAGGCCCATAATGGCTTTGAAGATTGCATTACCAATAAAAAGTCTATTGGCTCTTGAGTTTCAGAGAAAAAACTTATCTGACAAAAGTGTAGACATGGAAGTGAGAGGAGGATACTAACCATTTGCCTTGGAAGAGAACCCCTCCACCACCCTGTCTCTGTCTGGTCTGGTCTCTTCCACCGTTCCCTAAGAAAGCAGTGACTTGGAAGAAAACACAACTCACTGGCATTCACTCTCTCATTCACTTACTCATTTATTCCATTTTTAGAGTCTTCACTTCATGCCAGGCACCATACTAGGCACTGGACTTAGATGCATGAATAAGATTTCATTGCTACTCATAATTTAGAAGAAGGGTGATGCTTGTACAGCTAC
Source organism: Avahi laniger (assembly GCA_963575035.1). Taxonomy (NCBI): domain Eukaryota; kingdom Metazoa; phylum Chordata; class Mammalia; order Primates; family Indriidae; genus Avahi; species Avahi laniger. The sequence goes on from CAUYSK010123478.1 coordinate 81,311, forward strand.
AAAATAATGTAACCTTTCATTGTTGTGTTATTTAAAATGTACTGTACTGTCACTTTAGAACCACCTAGACTATAAATACCAGGAGATTTTTAATAATCATTTCAAAGGAATATTATTTAATCATTTAAAGTATTTATAAATAATTTCAAATAATGTGGGCAAATGTTCATAGTACAATATTAAATGATAGAAAACTGTGGACATAATATGTTCTCAACTATATACATATACACACACATATACACAAAGAAATTAAAAAGAAAATATTCAATATATTAATAGCTATTTTTGGGGATAGTGTTAAATGTAATATTTTCTCTAATATAATCTTTTATATTAAAATTTTTTCTACAATGAACATATAGCATAAACTAAAGAGAAAAAATCATATACAAGAAGTATAAAATGATAATTGTATTAGATGTGTAGACTTTCTAACTTTTCTATTTTACAGATGAATAAATTGAGGCTCTGAGAAATAAAGTATTCTGAGAGTTCCCAGCTCATAGGTGGTTAAAGCACAACTCAAACCCATATCTTCTGATTCTAAACCAAGAACTCTTTCTGCTGAGCCTTTCAAAGAGCTACAGGGACCTTCAAAGAGCTAACAAACAGAGTGCCTGCCTGAAGTGTGGGGGTTGGCCTGCCTAGAAGGTCTCAAAGGGTCTGGCAGAATTACAGTTCTTACTGTTCCAGAAGAACCCAGATTCCAAAAGGAGAGCCCGGGAGTGATTCATTGATGGATCTCTGGAATTCAGACTGGGCAGGGATCTGGAGGAAGAGCCTAACACTGTAAAAATAACCTCAACTGTTTGCATTTCAATTCTTCAAGATTTATGGTAATTAAATTAGAAGAATAATATAGGTATGGGCACATATTTAATGTTTTCATTTAGATTTAGAACATACAGGCTCAGTGTTGAGCTGATTTTAATGTTTGAATATTTTAGTATCACCGTATCGTGTGCTCAGCATCCATGATTAAATATACATGTTTGGCCAACTGTGGTGGCTCATGCCTGCAATCCCAGCCCTTTGGGAGGCCAAGTCAGGAGGATCACTTGAGGCCAGGAGTTTGAGACCAGCATGGGCAACATAGCAAGACCCTGTCTCTACAAAAAACTTAAAAATTAGCTGGGTGTGGTGGCATGCACCTGTAGTCCTAGCTACTTGGAGGCTGAAGCAGCAGGATCACTTGAGCCTAGGAGTTAGAGGCTTCAGTGAGCTATGATGACACCACTACACTCTAGCTTGGGCAGCAGAGCAAGACCCTGTCTCTCTCTCTCTGTACACACACACACACACACACACACACACACATACATCTTCAAGTCCAATTTACTTCTAACTTCATTATGATCTGTCACATCTGTCATTTAATTAATTCTGCATTTGGCCATATAGCCCAGCACTAATGTTTTTGAAATTCTTCATTTGTGTAAATACATCTGTGGGCATGTAAAATCCACATTTCCCAAGAAAAGTCCTCTTAATGAAGGATCTATTGCTTTAGTTATCAGTGAAAATTAGAGTATGAGAGTACTGAGCTATTAATAAAGTCCAACTTTTCAATTCTGCTTTTAGATCTAGCGCAAAGGGGCCCTACCTTGGGCCCCAGGCTTTACTGATACAAACATTGCCAGCCCATGTCTCTGCCAAGAGAATATCCAGATATGTATGATAACAATTAAAGTCAGACCTCTTTGATATTTTGCCAACTTCTAGTCATAAAAAATTAAAGCTTTACAAGTATCTTTCTATTTTGTCATTATGGAAGATACATTTGTCAAGGCAGGAGGATAGGCATATGTTTTAACAATTTGTTAGCTAGGTATATAACTTTTAAGTATTTTAGATTTAGGAACAGCCAAGGAGATGCCGAGGCCCACAGCCTCCATTTGTTCTTTCACTTGAGTATTGCAAACATTCGAGCTGGGCCTGCAACTTTCCTCAGCTCCCAATTTACTGACAGGGTCTGTGAGCAAAAGACTTACCAAGAAACCATATCTTACTCATCTCTGTATTTCTAGTGAATATCACAGTCCTTCGTATTTAGAGCATACTCAGTAAATGATGAATTGAATTAAGCTAATTTGGAGGGTTTTTTCTATTGTTTTACAGTTAGACTGGGGATTTTATAAGGGCAATAAAAAGGATAAATTCAGGAGACATAAATCCAATAGAGTTCACTAAACAATTACCTTGGGTATATATAGCTACCCAACAAATTACAATTAATGTACATATCCAATTGCAGTATGATTCTGCAGCCTGAGGGGATGGACTATGCTGATGGACTAATTATGAGGTTATGTGTCCCATTCCTGACTCCAGGGGTGAATGTCCCTTTCAAACAATGGGTTTAGAAGTGATCCTTCACAGGCAGATCTGGGTGGTATTATCAGAAGAAGAAGAAATGGAGGCTGTACAATAAAATAACAAAATACTTTGAAATTGTCATATATAGATGATCCTTGACTTATGAGGGGGTTATGTCCTGATAAACCCATTGAAAATAGGTTGAAAATAAGGTAAATTGAAAATGTGTGGCTGACTGGAAACTAGGCTGGCTACCACTTCCCAATATAGTTTGAGTATAGTTTCTACTGAATGCATATTGCTTTCACATGATTGTAAAGTTGAAAAATCATTAGTCAAACCATAGGAAGTCAGGAACCATCACATATACATACATAAACACATACAAACACACACACACACACAGAATTGTCCCTTGGTATCTGTGGGGGATTGGTTCCAGGACCTCCTGCATATGCCAAACTTCATGGATGGTCAAGTCCTTTATATAAAATGGCATAGTGGGCCAACTGTGTGTGTGTGTGTGTGTGTGTGTGTGTGTGTGTGTGAAGTTTGTGCAAAAGTAATTGCGGTTTTAGTATTGTTGAAATTTGCCATTTGATATTGGAATCCATTCTTAAATGTGGTTATGTTATACATCATTTTAATATGCATTTCTTTATGTTTTTTTGCTAATGACTTATTACTTGCCATTTATTTTATATTCATTTTAGACTGTGGAAATAGTGTTAGACAAAAAGCAAATTCAAGCGATTTTCTTATTTGAGTTCGAAATGGGTCGTCAAGCAGCAGAGAGAACACATTTGGCCCAAGAACTGCTAACGTACTTATAGTGCAATGGTGGTTCAAGAATTTTTGCAAAGGAGACGAGAACCTTGAAGATGAAGAGCATAGTGGCTGGCCATCAGAAGACAGCCAGCTCATTGCTCATTGCTCTCAACGACCAATTGAGAGCAATCAGCAAAGCTGATCCTCTTACAACTACACGAGAAGTTGCTGAAGAATTCAAGGTTGACCATTCTATGGTCGTTTGGCATTTGTAGTAAATTGGAAAGGTGAAAAAGCTTGATAAGTGGGTGCTTCATGAGCTGACCCAAAATCAAAAAATTGTTGTTTTGAAGTGATGTCTTCTCTTATTGTATGTGACAACAACAAACCATTTCTTCATCAGGCTGTGTCGTGCAATGAAAAGTGGATTTTATATGATAACCAGTGAGGACCAGCTCAGTGGTTAGACTGAGAAGAAGTTCCAAAGCACTTCCCAAAGCCAAACTTGCACTAAAAAAAGGTCATGGTCACTGTTTGGTGGTCTGCTGCTGGTCTGATCCACT